>CM062815.1:46724182-46866682 GCA_031772625.1 Pinus tabuliformis
ATCTGTTGACCTTGTTCCTTTAGGGGTTAGAACAAAATTTTTAGGGACTTAGGAGCCTTTGTTTATGGACATTTCATGCTTGGGGTTGTAGGGCACAAAATTGTCTATAACACTTGCTCCTTTGCCTCCTTTGCCTCTTTTGTCGCTTTGCTCAATCTTGCCTTTAGGCTCCTGATTCTTGCTTTGGAGCTCATGTTTCGGGCCATGTAGTGGTGAGTCATGCACCTCAGCATATCTTTCTCCCTGTTAGCTTTATCCAACCGCTGCTCTAAGTGAACGTTCACTTTCTCTAACACATACTCCCGGTCCTCGTCTCTTTGCTCCATAGGTCTGCCTTGTGCTGCCATGATGTGTTGCCGGTTTTCCTTGATCATTTGCAACTCTATCTCAGCTAGCTGATCCTCAGTTGCTTGTTCCTCTGCTCCAGATTCTGCAGTTCTCTGGGCCCTCTACAAGTCCAGGGATAAGTTCTCAATCACTGATTGCTGCTCCTGAATGATCTCTCCCAGATCAGCATTTGTAGGTTTTGCATCTGTCTCATCATCCTGGAGGAGAACAAACACGGTCTCTTGCTCACCTGATGGCCCTTCCTCCTACACTAGCTCCTTGCACTTACCCTGCTCCTGTGGTGCTGATCTTGAAAGCAAGGCCCCTTCCACCCCGGGTGGAGATACACTCGCTTTGCTGCTGCAAATAAGGGTCTACTGCCTTTCTGATAGGTGATGTATACTGGCATGGTGGCAGTCTCATGGCACTCAAACTATTGTGAAGGATCCCCCACCTCATGCTCTGCCTCTGATACCACCAGTGGAGCGCTGAAGAAATCACGGGAGATGAAGTCCTCCCAAGCAATACCCTGCAATCCCAACTGATGGTCCACCAAAATCCGGATGAGAGAGAAATGATAGACACTGTTTAGCTACTGTCGAGGGGTCTTGTGCTACATGAAGTTTTTCATCTTCTCATTGTTGTTGCAAATGAAAAATGGGAGGCTCATCATCCGCACCCTGGTGAAGTGCATGAGCAACCTGTTGTGATAGACATAGAGGCGGGAAAACCTTCCCCCACAACTGAAATACTTCATGATCAACCTCATGAGTGGGGCATACTCATCCCTCAAAAATCTGAATGGAAAAAACTCTGGTGAGCTGGCTCAAACAACTGTTCTTGATGTAAGGCTCATAATGATGCCTCTCCACCTTCTTTTTCTTATGCCACTGTTCCCCAATGTTCGGTATTCCTGTTGCCACTGATATGGTTTCCGGTGTCAATGTGAAAGTGACCCTAACCAGGACAGATTGACCTCCTTGTAGATGAAGTGCAAAAAGATGGGCCAACTCATGATGGACTCTGACATTTGCCACCCTTTGAAAAAATTCATAGCATGCCAAGTGCTGGAAACAAGACATGGCAAGAGGGCATGCCTACAGCTCAGTGAGGGTGTTTGGCTCATCTCTAAGATGTCTGCCACTCTGGTGATGTCTCCTATGGGCCCTCTCTCCTGAAGATGTGTCACTGTGGGTCCCCTCCTCATACTCTGATGAAACTTCTGATGCCATTACAACTGTTTGTACCCTGAGTTTTATGCTGCCCTCTGAATCCAATGGAACTTGTAAAAGCTCTGAAAATCTGTCACCAAGGGGACAATAAAATAGAGAGTATTAGGAGAGGAATGATGATGGGATATGGGAATAGGGGCAAGGGAGAGATTTATCATGTATTTGGGAGTTTTTTTGGTATGGTGTTGATGGGGTAGGGTTTTTAATTTGTTTTAATAGGGTTTTGGGTTTTTGAGTCATATGAGGAGGGGGGAAAAGGAATATGATTTCATTGGTGTTAGGGTGATGATTGGGGAAAATGATACAGGGAAATTAGTTGATAGGAGTGGGGTAGAAGGATACTTTGGCACCATTGTCACTGTATGTAGCAAACCCTAGTTCCTTGATTTTCTTTGTTGTCTTCTTTGGTTGGCTTTATCAAAACTTTTGCATTTTAATTCATAGTCTCAAATCATGAAATTCTCATCAAGTTTAATGCAAGAGTGAAAGTAGTTGGTCTACCTTTCAAGTTTGATAGGCATTCACAAAATTTTTAGGCAAATTTGTGGTTTACTGGGCTTATACCTCTGTGCACCGCGCGCTCTGCCTAGTGCACCGCGTGCTGTGAGTGCGCCACGCCAGTGGTATTTTTACATTGTGGTCGGGCTTCCAGTGCGCCACGCGCCCTGAGTGCACCGCGCCTCCTCGTGTGTGCGCCGCGCGCTGCCGAAGTCACCCATACTTGCTTGGAAGAATAGGGGGAGGGTTTTAGTGGTGGATCTAGGGTGGCCTTTAGGGAAAAATGGTCAAGGGGAGATGGGGAAAAATGAGAGGAGAGGGAAAACAAACAGGGGAGGGGAGCGACCTTGGTGCTAACATCACAATATTGCAACCTCATCCATTGTTTTTCTTAGTGATTTTTCATGGATGGCCATTGTGCTTTTGGGTACCATTTAAACATCTTATACACACCATATTAAAGACAAAATTGACGTAGAAGAGGTGTCAACTGGGCCTACCTCTTGTTTTGCTAGCCCTCACCAAGATTTGAAGCGGTTTGGCAATTTTTTTTATGCCTCTGGCTGTGTGTGTCGCGCACCAGGCCCAGTGCACCGCGCATTGGGTGTGCGTCGCGCCCTTGAGAAAACTGAACGACGGGCAGGCTGTGTGTGCATTGCGCCCTCTGTGTGCACCGTGCTCCTTGGTGTATGGCGCGCCCTGAAAACCAGCTCTCCTTCACGCAAACTCTCACGATTTCGCTCTCTCACCTTTGGAATGTCTCTCCAAGTCTTGTAAGAGCACAATGGCTTTGATTTGGGCAAAAACAAGTATATATAGGCTTGGGAGAGATGGGTTTGATTTTTTCTTCCTTGAAAACCCACTTTCTAATGTTTGTGTTTTGCACTTTTTTCATTGACTTTAAAACACCCTGATTTTCATTTTTTCTTTGAAATTTTGGCTCACATGATGGGATTTTTGGCATTTCGTTGTGGGGACTGTGCGAATGGGCATTTGGCCATGGAAATCATGGTTGCATCTGAAAAATCCACCTGTGCATTTTTGGAAAATTTTGTCATAAATGGCCTTGTTTGACTTTTCTTCAAAACAGAGTTTTGAAGAAGAGTCGAAGGATTTTCCACTTGAAGATGAAGCTCTCTGAACCATAACTGTGTAATCCCTCCCTTTGGCCTACATGGCTTGTTCTGTACATGTTTTCAAAGACCAAATTGATGAATTCCTAGACCCAAACATAAAAGATGACTTTGCCCTGTAAAGGACGAGACCTTGACTGTCATGAGCTTCGGTGATTATGGACAAAGACTTGAGCCAGCAGGGGCCAGACAAGAGGGAAAATGACTAGCATGAATTTCTCCTTCAGATCATGGAATGTCCCTAGCGAAATGCAGTTGGGTAAATGGAGTGGGACACCTAAAATTGAAATGCGCAAAGAGTTTTGATCTCTGACAGAGGGCTGACCAGACCGACTCTAACATTGGCTCCAATTGGGATGGCAGCTGCCGCTCCGTGGAGGTGCTAAGAACAACAGATCTCTGGAAGAGCTAGATAGTGCCTTCGTCCATTGGGCTATGGAGTCCATTATTCTGACAAACCAACATGACTCAATTTATTGACTGAAACTTGACTGAAACTGACTCGATGCAAACTGAAATGACTGAAAAACTTGACTCTAACAAACTAACTCAAAATGGAAAAGACCTGGACTTAAAACTTAAAGCTTGGTGGCAGTACATGACCACCTGTGTTTCTTACAAGACAATATATCATCAAACTATATCAAAATGCCAATGCAACCAATCAAGAAGACGACATCTTGACTGATTCTTCCTATTAGATCTTCTGGTCAACAGTAGAGGCTTGTAACTGGGCCTCCAAAAAGCTAATTTTCCATGATCTCCTTCATCACTGAACACTACCATAATCACCTTCACTGCTGGCTGCAACAAACTTGCCAGAGGCTCTTGAAAAACATGAAGATTTTCCATTGCCACCTCCTGCTGAGAGAGCGAGATGTCTTTTTCTCTTGCTTCGGATTTTTCTTCATAAATAAGAGCACATTCCTGGTCTTCAAAAAATTCTGAACAAGTAGATGAGCAGATTTCCTCTTCAAAGAACATTTCAAAACACGAAACATATCAAGAAGAATCTGAAATGGAATCCATAATGGTCTGGTCGGCTATAGTCTGAATATATTTCTGATCATCTTGGCATGATATGACAGCCAGATTCTCATTACATTCCTCACATTCATCAATCATGAGAAAAACAACTTTAGATGATTCTTGAAACTCAAGCATGACATCTCTATCATCTATCATAAATTTATCTAGAGAAACTTTTTCACCTACTTGAACGAAGATATCCTCTTGCTGTTCATGAATTGACTGAATTACCTCATTAGGAAGGCTGTGTTATGATGAGATGAGGGCAGTTAGGTCTGTAACTCTGTCTTCTTCATTTGAGGCGGCCTCAACAATGCAATTCTCTTCTATGAGATCATGAACAACATGTTTTTCCTCATCACAATCTGTTTCTCGATCTGGTTTATCATCATCATTTTCTGAGATTGGAACATCATTTTCCTGCATATCCTCATTTATTTCAACCAGATCTGAAATAAAACTTCTCCTTTCCTCATTTTCGGCCATATGGAACTCTTTTACTTGCTGATCTATTTCATGTAATTCATGTTGACTGTCAAGATGCAAAATTCCTTCATTTTCCACCATACAAAGATCTTGATTCTGCTGCAAATTTTCCTGAGCATCTTGATGGGACTCCTCTAGTTTCTCTTCATGTTGCTGAAATGGATTCTCGTACAAGGCTTCCATGATCTCATCATCCATAAAATTATCATACTCATATATTTTTCAAGGCTCTCAATGAAAGTAGAAACATGTTTGCAACAGTCATGAACTAGATTTAATGATGGATAAGAGTCTTTATATCTTTCAATGAATAGGGCATGAAAATCCTTTAGATAGTAAATACAAGCAGGAGGCAAACTTTCATACCAAGATCGGGCTTCATCTTCCAGGGTAGCCATAAACATTTTCGTCAAACAGTCTTCAGGAAAATTGATCTTTAATCTATGCACATGGATGTGAAATTTCACCAGATGAAGAGCAGCGTCATTACCTTCCACATTTCTGAACACAGGAAAATTCTTTGACCAATCTACCTTGGTCATTTTATTTGGAAAACCTGGGATGTGATCTCATCTCATGGGAGCGTATCTTCTTGCAATCCAATCCATCTTGAAAATGTCAAAGCTGCTGATCTCTCTGCAGTGGAGTCACCATGAAGCACCAGTTGATGGATTCTTTAGTGAATGGAGTTGCCAGGTGAATGATTTCAGTCGTCTTCTTATGTCTAATTGTTTTTCACCATCAACCATCAGATCTGAGCTTGATAGATGTACTGGGGCAAAACAATCTTCAAGCAAACCATTTTGTCCCCAGTGGAGTCGCCACTATGTTAGCACCTAAATCTGCCTTAGGTTAAAGGAAGGAAAAAATTAGGGTAACCACAAACCACACTCAGTCTGGTAGCTAGCCCTACCAGAACATGAGAGGGCTCTCTCCGAGTCACGCTCAGTGAATAGATGATAGAAAACGGTCTGAGATGACTTACAATGCAATATTTACCTTAGGCTAGTAAGTGAATAGGGATTCTGGAAACAATTTTATTAATGACGAAGCTTCTGGGATGTTATGGGACCGGCGCTCAGCAAAGAACAGAGAATTTAATACAAAGGCACAGATTATTCCGTGAGGCAAGGTAGGTGGAAAATGTAACAATTTTAGTTTGAGGTAACGCGGCATGAAAAGAATGCTGAAGAAAGTGAAAAGGGCAAAGTGACATGAATCCTTTTCAACAGAAGAGAAACATTGAACATGAAATTTTCCCACAGGTAGAGCAACAAAATTGAATTCTACCTAATCTCACTCAGAAAATTTCACTGGAAATGAACATGAATCGAAATATGAAACATAACGAAATACATATGAAAACATAAGAAACACATTTGCTACACTCACAACCACAAGAATTGTTGGAAATAATACTGAGAGGGGGGGGGTGAATCAGTATTATCAGATCAGTAAAACCTTTCCAATTTCATACTCAGAAACATATACGCTACTTCAGTTAAGTGAACCTGCGTGTACACACTACTGTGTCTAAAGCAACTAGCGTATATCCAGAGATCTTATGATTTAGTTAGCTTATCTTCAGTAAATGCATCAGAACATTATTAACCATATTAACAGTAAACAGGTGCAGTATAACAGAACAGATCATCACACAAAAGCCACACACATGAACACCATGATATAAGGTGGAAACCCAATGTGGGTGAAAACCACCTGCTGCAATTCGTCTCTTTCTTCTTTAATAAGAAACTTCTTTTACAATGTACTGGTGCAGTCCTTTACCAGTACGCAAGCTACAACCTGCAGAGGGCTACAACCCTCTCTCATTTTTCAGCTACTTCTGGAAGGGAGCTACAACCCCCTCAGCTCTTGTACTAGCCGATCCATTTACTAGTACGTAGGTGCTGACCCTACAGAAGGCTACAACCTTCTTTCCTTTAGGGACCACGTTTCATCAATTTTCAGACTGGATCCATGAGTACAAAACAAACACTGCTGCAATACAATCATCAACTTATACTTGCATCATAATTCTCTAAATCACCCAATACTGAATCACTGAAACCCTGTCATCAAGAACACAAAACACAAACCAGAGCCCAGAACTCTGCAACAACCACCAGAATCAACAGCAACCTGAAATATCAAATCTTATTATGCATACGCTACTTCGCTATACCAAAACCGCGTGTATACGCGCTTTCACCAAAGGCAACCTGTGTGCAGATCCAGAAATAAATACTTATACCTTCGCTGTCAGATCCGACCCTTGCCGAGCGTCCTGAACAGATAACCTGCAGTACTAGATCTTCTTACTTTGTCAGACACACCTTCATTGCTCAACTTTGCCTAATGATCTTCTCCTTATATAGCCGATCTAGAAATAAATACTTATACCTTCGCTGTCAGATCTGACCCTTGCCGAGCGTCCCGAACAGATAACCTGCAGTACTAGATCTTCTTACTTTGTCAGACACACCTTCATTGCTCAACTTTGCCTAATGATCTTCTCCTTATATAGCCTTAGGCCCTTCACAATACCACGGTCCAAAACCATAGTAACACAATACCATCAACTTCAAAACTAGGGATTGACACGTCTGTCGAGACACCATGGTCCAAAACCATAGGCACAACTTCCAAGGACTAACCGCCACAGACCAAAGGTACGTTTTCACATGTACGTGCTTTTACTGAAGCCATCCCGTGTGTATACGCTGATTTTCCTTAATGAACCTGCGTATATCTCTTTCTTGTCCTGCTGTACTAAGATCTGTCCTCTGATTAAGTTGCCATCACTTGTACCTGCTTCTGAGTGAGTTGCCATCAAGGACAACACTTGTATCATAATGCCAACAATCTCCCCCTTTGGACTTGATGGCAACCACCACACCAAGTCACTCTCCCCCTTTGACATCAAGGGCAAAGGGCGGACCAAGATATTCTCTTCTTTGGTATACCTTCTGCTATCCATACTCCCCCTGAGTACATGTTGAAGCTTCTGATTTGGCTCCCCTTTGTATATGCCAAGTTGTATCAATCCATCCATTCTCCCCCTGAGTAGATGCAGGTTCTAAGACCAGCAATAACTATCATTTATCATATATGATCTATACCATACGCATAAGCCTGCAATACCATTCCTTTGATCAAACAACAAGATGTATCATTTAGTTTCATCAGCAACTTCTAACCATAATGCCAACAATGAATTATTTGAAGTATATGCTCCCCCTGAGCGTGAGCCAACCATGACTGAACCATTTCCTGAGTCTGTTCTGCTGCCATTTATGCTCCCCCTGAGCCTGAGCCACCCATGATTGAACCATTTCCTAGGTTTGTTCTGCTGCCCTTTCTACATATACGCGACTTTGCAGCCTGTAACTCGCGTATATACGCGACTTGTCTTCATTATATCAGCGTATGCAAGATGGAATACTGAAATTCATCACTTTCAGATTCCCCTGTGTCTGTTATGTCAGTTGACTGAGTTATGCCACACCTTTCTGTCTCTGTCTTCTTCAATTCGTGGAACTGTGATGATGTATGGTCCTCTTGTTTTGAATTTTGAAATCTGCTCCTGCATTCCCTTGCTTTATGCCCATATTTGTTGCATGTATAACATCTTACATATTTCATGTTCCTTCTATCGCAATCAATTGCTTTGTGTCCATATGCATTGCAGGCAAAGCAATATCCTCTGAAATACCTGGGATGCGATGATCTTTTGTAATGGTCTTGAACCATTCTACTTCTACATCTGGCTGCAACATGTCCAGGATTATGACATACATAACATTCAACATTATTCAGTGGAGGAAATAATCATCTATCACGTCCATAGTTAGGAGTAAAGGATCTTCCTTGAGGAATTTCTTTCCTTGGTTGTTCCTTGTTGAGCATTTCAATTTTCTCATTAGAGTTTCTTGCCTCACCTTGTGAACTAGATTCACCTTCAACATATTCATGAAAACCAAGACCAGTTTTGATAGCAGGAGACCTTTGACTATTAAGAATATCATCCAAGACTTTAGTACTATCTTGAAATCGTAAAAGCTTATCCTTTTCTTCTAGTTTACCTTTCAAGATATTTACCTCAACTTGATGTTGTTCTTCCTTTTCCAGATACTGATTCCTTAGGTCTTCTTCAGCTTTTCTTCCTTCTTCCACTTGTCGCTTTAGTTTGATCACTTCATGTTCTTGTTCTTCAAGAGCTTCTCTGTTCTGTTCTCTTGATTTTTTAAGATCTTCTTTTAGAGAGAGGATCTTTGATTCAAGTCTCTGAATTGTTATGCTCTGCTCCTTTACTGTATCCTGCAATTGCTCTCTTACCCTGGTTACTGTCTCCAATTGTTCATTTAATTTGGTAACTTCTTCAGTTTCTGCATTCTTCTTTTCATATGCCATGAGATTTCTAATATCTTCACTAACATTGAATGAAGCATTCTTCTTTTCATGTGCCATGAGACTTCTAATATCTTCACTATCATTGAATGAATCATTACTTTTAACATGGGTATAATAGCTTATACCATATTCTTCAGACATCTTTCCTTTGTTATGAGGGCATCTAGCAGCATAGTGACCAACTCTACCACATAGAAAACATTTGAAAGGTAGCTTACCTTTGAACCGTCCAGTTCCCCGTTCAAGATTCTTGAAAAAATTTACCTCATCTTCTTCCTCTGACGCTTCGAATGCGGCTTCCGATGGTACCTCTATTCGCATTTCAAAAGCAGTTAAGATCCCGTGAAGCTGTGACATGGTGATTTTCTGCACGTTCTCTTTTTCTTCTATGGCAGACACTTTGGAATCAAATTTAGAAGACAGAGATCTCAAAACCTTTTCAACTAAGACAACTTCCTTAAATTCTTCACCCAGATCCCTCATACAATTTACAATCTCATCCATACGCAGGAAATAATTAGCTATGCTTTCATTACTATGCATCTTAAGATTTTCATACCGGATTCTGAGAGTTTGAAGCTTTGCTCTTTTACCTGATCATCTCCTTCATAGCTTGTAATGATTTTGTCCCATATTTCCTTAGCTGATTTGAAATGCATGACCTTCATAAATTCTGATTGTGTCAAACTACTCAATAAGACAGTAACAGCTTTGGCATTGAGCTCATATTTCTTTTTCTCTGCTGGATCTGTAGGAGTTGCTGATGGGAATTTGTATCCTCCTTCTACGATTCCCCAAACTTCTGATCCAAGTGATTGTAGATATGCAGTGGTTCTTATCTTCCAGTGGGTAAAATTGTTCCCGTCAAGGACTGGTGGCCTGATGTGTGCCTCTCTTTCTGGATTAGCCATTCTGATGGATCTTTTCCTTCAAGCGATCAAGCTTCCTCTGAAGGACCTGCTCCGATACCAATTGTTGGAAATAATACTTAGAGGGGGGGGGGGGGGGGGGGGTGAATCAGTATTATCAGATCAGTAAAACCTTTCCAATTTCATACTCAGAAACATATACACTACTTCAGTTAAGTGAACCCGCGTGTACACGCTACTGTGTCTAAAGCAACTAGCGTATATCTAGAGATCTTATGATTTAGTTAGCTTATCTTCAGTAAATGCATCAGAACATTATTAACCATATTAACAGTAAACAGGTGCAGTATAACAGAACAGATCATCACACAAAAGCCACACACATGAACACCATGATATAAGGTGGAAAACCAATGTGGGTGAAAACCACCTGTTGCAATTCGTCTCTTTCTTCTTTAATAAGAAACTTCTTTTACAATGTACTGGTGCAGTCCTTTACTAGTACGCAGGCTACAACCTGCAGAGGGCTACAACCCTCTCTCGTTTTTCAGCTACTTCTGGAAGGAAGCTACAATCCCCTCAGCTCTTGTACTAGCCGATCCATTTACTAGTACGTAGGTGCTGACCCTACAGAAGGCTACAACCTTCTTTCCTTTAGGGACCACGTTTCATCAATTTTCAGACTGGATCCATGAGTACAAAACAAACACTGCTGCAATACAATCATCAACTTATACTTGCATCATAATTCTCTAAATCACCCAATACTGAATCACTGAAACCATGTCATCAAGAACACAAAACACAAACCAGAGCCCAGAACTCTGCAACAACCACCAGAATCAACAGCAACCTGAAATATCAAATCTTATTATGCATACGCTACTTCGCTATACCAAAACCGCGTGTATACGCGCTTTCACCAAAGGCAACCCGCGTGCAGATCCAGAAATAAATACTTATACCTTCGCTGTCAGATCCGACCCTTGCCGAGCGTCCCGAACAGATAACCTGCAGTACTAGATCTTCTTACTTTGTCAGACACACCTTCATTGCTCAACTTTGCCTAATGATCTTCTCCTTATATAGCCGATCCAGAAATAAATACTTATACCTTCGCTGTCAGATCCGACCCTTGCCGAGCGTCCCGAACAGATAACCTGCAGTACTAGATCTTCTTACTTTGTCAGACACACCTTCATTGCTCAACTTTGCCTAATGATCTTCTCCTTATATAGCCTTAGGCCCTTCACAATACCACGGTCCAAAACCATAGTAACACAATACCATCAACTTCAAAACTAGGGATCGACACGTCTGTCGAGACACCATGGTCCAAAACCATAGGCACAACTTCCAAGGACTAACCGCCATGGACCAAAGGTACGTTTTCACATGTACGCGCTTTTACTGAAGCCATCCCGCGTGTATACGCTGATTTTCCTTAATGAACCTGCGTATATCTCTTTCTTGTCCTGCTGTACTAAGATCTGTCCTCTGATTAAGTTTCCATCACTTGGACCTACTTCTGAGTGAGTTGCCATCAAGGACAACACTTGTATCATAATGCCAACAAGAATCTCATGAAACAGAGCCGTTGCCTTTCATTAATTCTCTGTCAAAAATACACAGTGAAGAAACAAAGTTTCTTTCCCACAGTCTCCCAGAAGTTACAAGCCAGCCAACCCTTTGCAAATAACTTGCATACAATATATAGAATGTGTGAGGAAGAGATAGAACGCCCAAGGGATGGGGAGTTACTCGAATCATTGCGAAATGGAGATGGAGAGCCAACCATCAGCTACAGGTGCAGCGCTGCAAACATGACATTTGGCATTGGGGTGACCGTTTTCCTTCCTTCGCCACTTGGATAGAAGCCCATATGGAGAAAAAAGTCTTTAAATGCCGCCTTTGGTGCCAAAAAACAGAAGTGTAGATGAGCGGGCCCACTTGGAGAAGTTGCGAATCGAAAATTCGCAAAACGGAAGCAAATTTGGCAATTTTTCCTCTGTGCGCCGCTCCATTTTCTCTGTGCATCGCGCTACTTTGGGGCCTTTTTTGGGGCACTTTCAGGTGTCCAAAATGTGCCCAAGTGGGCTTGTTGGAAATCCTATCCTGTCTACTTTCTAACCCCACTGGAATTTCAAAATTTGGTGCTCGTTTTCCCCTCCAAATCTTCATTCTCCCAAGGCTGCTTTCTGTGTGTCAAAAAAGTGGCAGAGAGACCATTTTTGGGTGTTTTTTGACCTTTAGGAGACCCAGATCTTGTCAAAATTTCTTTTCCGTACACCAGTAGTCGTAATTTTCGATTTTGAATCCAAATATGCAAGTCGTTCCTCGATTGGAGCCCTAGAATTTTAGCGTCTCACCAATGGCGCGACACACAGGGAGGAATTTCCTGTTTTTTTTCCAAAAAATCACCATGTGACCAAAATTTGACCAAATTTTTTGAAATTTGGGTTGGAAGTTCTCTATGAAGTGTTATTTTGTGCCAAGGAAGCCTTAGCCAAGATTCAAAGCTGATCTTGCTCCTTTGCCTCCTTTGCCTCCTTTGCCTCTTTTGTCGCTTTGCTCAATCTTGCCTTTAGGCTCCTGATTCTTGCTTTGGAGCTCATGTTTCGGGCCATGTACTGGTGAGTCATGCGCCTCAACATTTTTTTCTCCCTGTTAGCTTTATCCAACCACTGCTCCAACTGAACGTTCACTTTCTCTAACACATACTCCCGATCCTCGTCTCTTTGCTCCATAGGTTTGCCTTGTGCTGCCATGATGTGTTGCCGGTTTTCCTTGATCATTTGCAACTCTATCTCAGCTAGCCGATCCTCAAGTTTCTTGTTCCTATGCTCCAGATACTACATGTTCCACTTGGCCCTCTCCAAGTCCAGGGATAAGTTCTCAATCACTGATTGTTGCTCTTGAATGATCTCTCCCAGCTCAGCATTCGTAGGTTCTGCATCTGTCTCATCATCCTGGAGGAGAACAAACTCGTTCTCTTGCTCACCTGATGGCCCTTCCTCCTGCACTGGCTCCTTTCCCTTACCTTTCTCCTGTGGTGCTGATGTCGGAAGTGAGGCCCCTTCCACCCCGAGTGGAGATAACACTCGATTTGCTGCTGCAAATAAGTGTCTACTGCCTTTCTGATAGGTGATGTATACCGGCATGGTGGCAGTCTCATGGCGCTCAAACTGATGTGAAGGACCCCCCACCTCATGCTCTGCCTCAGGTACCACCAGTGGAGTGCTGAAGAAATCACGGGAGATGAAGTCCTCCCAAACAATACCCTGCAATCCCAACTGATGGTCCACCAAAATCCGGATGAGAGCAAAATGATAGACACTGTTTGGCTGCTATCGAGGGGTCTTGCGCTGCATGAAGTTTTTCATCTTCTCAATGTTGTTGCAAATGAAAAATGGGAGGCTCATCATCCCCACCCTGGTGAAGTGCATGAGAAACCTGATGTGATAGGCATAGAGGCGGGAAAACCTTCCCTCACAACTAAAATACTTCATGATCAACCTCATGAGTGGGGCATACTCATCCCTCAAAAATCTGAATGGAAAAACTCTGGTGAGCTGGCTCAAACAACTGTTCTTGATGTAAGGCTCATAATGATGCCTCTCCACCTTCTTTTTCTTATGCCATTGTTCCCCAATGTTCGGTATTCCTGTTGCCACTAATATGGTTTCTAGTGTCAATGTGAAAGTGACCCCAGCCAGGATAGATTGACCTCCCTGTAGATGAAGTGCAAAAAGACGGGCCAACTCATGATGGACTCTGACATTTTCCACCCTTTGCCAAAATTCATAGCATGCCAAGTGCTGGAAGCAAGCCATGGCAAGAGGGCATGCCTGCAGCTTAGTGAGGGTGTTCAGCTCATCTCTAAGATGTCTGCCACTCCGGTGATGTCTCCTATGGGCCCTCTCTCCTGAAGATGTGTCACTGTGGGTCCCCTCCTCATACTCTGATGAAACTTCTGATGCCATTACTGCTGTTTGTACCCTGAGTTTTATGCTGCCCTCTGAATCCAATGGAACTGGTAAAAGCTCTGAAAATCTGTCACCAAGGGGACAATAAAACAGGGAGTATTAGGAGAGGAATGATGAAATGGGAATAGGGGCTAAAGGGAGAGATTTATCATGGATTTGGGAGTGTTTTTGGGTATGGTGTTGATGGGGTAGGGTTTTGAATTTGTTTTAATAGGGTTTGGGTTTTTGAGTCATATGAGGAGGGGGGAAAAGGAATATGATTGCATTGGTGCTAGGGTGATGATTAGGGGAAAATGATACAGGGAAATTAGTTGATAGGAGTGGGGTAGAAGGATACTTTGGCACCACTGTCACTGTAGCAAAACCCTAGTTCCTTGATTTTTCTTTGTGTCTTCTTTGGTTGGCTTTATCAAAACTTTTGCATTTAATTCATAGTCTCAAAATCATGATATTCCCATCAAGTTTAATGCCAAGAGTGAAGGTAGTTGATCTGCCTTTCAAGTTTGATAGGCATTCACAAAATTTTTAGGCAAATTTGTGGTTTACTGGGCTTATACCTCTGTGCACCGCGCGCTTTTCCCAGTGCAACGCGCGCTGTCAGTGCGCTGCGCCAGTGGTATTTTTACACTATGGTCGGGCTCCCAGTGCGCCGCGCGCCCTGAGTGCGCCTTGCCTCCTTGTGTGTGCGCCGCGCACTGCCGAAGTCGCCTAGACTTGCTTGGAAGAATAGGGGGAGGGTTTTAGTGGTGGATCTAGGGTGGCCTTTAGGGAAAAATGGTCAAGGGGAGATGGGGAAAAATGAGAGGAGAGGGAAAACAAACAGGGGAGGGGAGCGACCTTGGTGCTAACATCACAATCTTGCAACCTCATCCATTGTTTTTCTTGGTGATTTTTCATGGTTGGCCATTGTGCTTTTGGGTACCATTTAAACATATTATACACACCATATTAATGACAAAATTGATGGAGAGGAGGTTTCAACAGAGCCTACCTCTTGTTTTGCTAGCCCTCACCAAGATTTGAAGCGGTTTGGCCTAGTTCACCGCACGCTGGGTGTGCATCGTGCCCTTGAGAAAACTGAATGGCGGGCAGGCTACGTGTACGCCGTGCCTCTGTGTGCACCGCGCTCCTTGGTGTATGCGCCGCGCACTCTGAAAACCAGCTCTCCTTCACCCAAACTCTCACGATTTCACTCTCTCACCTTTGGAATGTCTCTCCAAGTCTTGCAAGAGCACAATGGCTTTGATTTGGGAAAAAACAAGTATATATAGGCTTGGGAGAGATGGGTTTGATTTTTTCTTCCTTGAAAACCCACTTTCTAATGTTTGTGTTTTGCACTTTTTTCATTGACTTTAAAACACCCTGATTTTCATTTTTTCTTTGAAATTTTGGCTCACATGATGGGATTTTCGGCATTTCTTTGCGGGGACTGTGCGACTGAGCATTTGGCCATGGAAATCATGACTGCATCTGAAAAATCCACCTGTGCATTTTTGGAAAATTTTGTCATAAATGGCCTTGTTTGACTTTTCTTCAAAACAGAGTTTTGAAGAAGAGTCGAAGTCTTTCCACTTGAAGATGAAGCTCTCTGAACCATAGCTATGTAAGGCCTTCCTCTGGTCTCAATGGCTTGTTCTGGACATGTTTTCAAAGACCAAATTGATGAATTCCTAGACCTAAACATAAAAGATGACTTTGCCTTGTAAAGGATGAGACCTTGACTGTCATGAGCTTCGGTGATTATGGACAAAGACCTGAGCCAGTAGGGGCCAGACATGAGGGAAAATGACTAGCATGACTTTCTCCATCAGATCATGGCATGTCCCTAGCGAAATGCAGCTGGGTAAATGGAGCGGGACACCTAAAATTGAAATGCGCAAAGAGTTTTGATCTCTGACGGAGGGTTGACCAGACCGAATCTAACACGCCCCAGGGGTGGAGACCCCAATACAATAATTCTCCAGCTCTATTGCCTCCACCACTTGCCCAACCACAACTCCTACACTCTATGTTAGGGTCCCACCCTAACCCCCTTATTTATGTCATGGATCACGTCATAGTCAAGAGTCAATAAAGCCCATATTAATATTTGTAAGTGCTTAACCCGTAATTAATGACGGGACGACAGTTAGTTGCAAATGGGCTGTAGTATTAGATAGATGGTATTAATAAAACCCACGATATTGGCCCGTGGTATTGCATGTATGAGTCATATATAAAGGATAGAGACTCCCTGCGAGGAGCATCGTGTCTTATTTTGTAGTCGAGATCTGCTCTATTGGAGGTTGCCCCCTCGAAGAGGCAAGTGAACATTACTCTCGGAATAATAAAATCATTGCTATTCTGTGTTCTGGGTATCTTTTCTTCACATATTCTGTAATTGGGTATCATTTTGCAGGTTAAGAGCATAACAAGTGGTATCAGAGCACTTTCCAGGGCCGGTGGGATCTCCAATTCTTAGCAATTTTTTTTTTTTTTTTAATTTATTTATTTATTTTTTCGGCTAGAGATGTGTTCCGGCGTCTTTAAACCATGGGATCTGTCGTTGAGCACATAAACCTGCGGATTTGGGGAGGCATGCACGCAGGAAATACAAGAGGTGTTCATGTCTTTTGGACTCCCTTGTAACCCCTGTGGGTACCCCTTCGAGTAGTAGCGCATTAGACAGAACCGCGCACGGACTGTCTTCCACATACCCTCTGGGTATATCGGAAGCCCCTTAGGCTCCCTTGAAACCTCGCCATAGATAAACCGTCGACCGTCTTGTGGCTACAGTACACCGAGAACAGCACTCGGAGAGATTACTCGCCCGTACGACAGGGTAGTCGGGTTGTACGGCTAAGGGTACGGTAGATCCTCCTTAGTTAGAGCCCTGAAACATTGGTCCGAGTACTACTGCCAGACCCTTATGTATATTGCGATCTGTAGCACCTGACACTCCTCAAGACCATAGTTCCCTTTTCTATCGGGGGATTGCACATCATCTATATCAGATCCGCTTGTGCAAAGGAGTGCAGTAGCAGCAGCAGACATCAGTCCCCCAGTCTCGAGTTCTCAGATCAGTCATTCCGATCTATTAGATCCAGCCGATCTGCAGTAGTAGTCTGTTCCGCCGCCCAGAGCTATCCGATCCGCCATTCAGATCTCTCAGATCCACCAGATCGGAGTTGTTGTGAAGGGTTCCTATACCGGGGTATAATTTTCGCAGGACTTTTGGCCACATTGACATTTTGAGGATTTAGCGACTGCAGTATTGATCAGGAAGGAGTAAAACTCCGTTAGGAGTTTTCAGAAAAAAAAAAAAAAAAAAAGCGTCTGAGATCTTCCGGGGTGCTTATTGGTGATCTATCCCATCAGAATCAGGACGACGAGCTGAGCACGGTGGTACCATTCAATTATTAGTGAAAATTTTTAGGCGGTCCCAATTGTTCATCAGGTTGGTGTATGGTAGAAACTAGAGCCCAAGCGATGGCCAATTAAAGGATGGAAAAACTTGAAGAATCCATGCAATCCCTCACCAATCAGCTTAGCAGACTATGTATCCAGGTCCAGCAATTAATCTCGAAGGGCAAGGAGCAAGCCCACGAGGAGGCGTATAATGGCAATGAATACAATGAGGGTGAGTCTAGCCACTCTCCTCACGTCTGGCACACCCACCAACCACCCAGTCAGCGACCTCCCAAGTTGGATATGCATAAATTTGATGGTTCTCACCCGTCGGCATGGATAACACAAGTGGAGCAGTATTTCAAACTGAATCGCATCTTAGATAATGCGACTCAGCTTATGTTGGGGAGCATGTACTTGGACAATGAAAGGTGGCAATGGTGGGAATGGCATCAACGTTGCAATGGACCTTTTAGGACTTGGACCCAATTTACAAAAGCTCTTCAAGACTGCTTTGAATAGGAAACCTCTTTTTTGGGTCGTCTTACTAAGCTCCGACAGACGAGTACAGTGGATGAATATATTACAGCTTTTGAAGCCTTAGCCTTCCGCACTTGGGGTCTCTCAGATGTGTTCTACACGGAATGTTTTATCAACAGTCTTAAAGAAGCCATCAAAGCTCAAGTATTACTGCACCACCCTCCCACATGGACAGAGGCTTGCAAGGTAGCCCGTAACGTGGAACGTGCATTAGCAGCCCAATACAGTCGCCCAAATTTCTCCACTAAAGGTCGCCCCCCACAAGCTCACAACACGACTCAAACACTTAAGGTCCAAAAGGTGTCACCCGCGGAAATGGCCGAAAGAAGAAAGCAAGGACTATGTTACTACTGTGATGAAAAATACTCCCCAGGTCATAAATGCAAGGAGCCCAAATTTTTTCAAATAGATGCCACTGACTACAGCTCAACAGAGGAAGATCCACCACTTGAGGAACATGAGGCGCTAGAAGAAGACAACCAACAGGACAATGTCTCTGACGAACCAGTTATTTCGTTGCATGCATTGGCAGGGATTTCTTCCCCTCAAACTCTCAAAATCAGAGGTTTTCTTAAACATCGCCCAGTAGTAGTCTTGATTGATAGTGGAAGTACACATAATTTCATCCATCAAAAAGTCGCAGAAGCAGTGAATTGTTTTGTATGAGCAGTTTCTAACTTCCAAGTCCAAATTGCGGATGGGGGCACAATGAAATGTGAAGGCTGTTGTGAAAATGTCAAACTTCAAATGGGGGATTATTAGTTGAAAACCCACATGTTTGTAATACACATGGGGGGTTGCAACATTGTCCTCGGTGCTGAATGGCTCCGCACTCTTGGGCCAATCACAATGGATTTCCAGGAGTTATATATGAGTTTTAAGCAGAACAACTCCACACATACCCTCCGTGGACTCCAAGTGGGAGCCCCCTCTATCATCAACTCGCATAGGATGGAAAAATTGTTAAAAAAGGGCCATCATGAAGTGGTAGCTCAATTTAATGCCATCCAGGTAGTCGAAACCAAGTCTCTGCCAATTCATCCTGAGATGCAACAGATTTTAAATAAACATCTGCCGGTCTTTGACAAGCCTCATGAGCTTCCACCCTCGCGAGGGGAACATGATCATAGCATCACCTTGGTTCCAGGGGCCCAACCCGCAAATGTGCGGCCATACAGATATCCGTTCACCCAAAAGAATGAAATAGAAAAATAATCAAGGAACTTTTGGAAGCAGGTGTCATTCGTCCCAGCATTAGTCCTTATTCATCCCCAGTGGTCATGGTGCTCAAGAAAGATGGGGAGTGGCGGATGTGTCCCGACTTCAGGGCCCTCAATAAGTTGACAGTAAAAGATAAATTTCCCATCCCGGTGGTTGACGATTTGTTGGACGAACTCAATGGGGCTCAATTCTTCACTAAGTTGGATCTTCGCTCAGGCTACCACCAAATTCGCATGAAGGAAGTCGACATTCCCAAGACTGCTTTCAGAACTCATGAAGGCCATTATGAGTTCCTGGTCATGCCATTTGGTCTTTGTAATGCCCCCTCCACTTTTCAGAGCCTTATGAATCACATTCTCAAACCATATCTCCAGAAATTTGTCCTTGTCTTCTTCGATGACATCCTCATCTATAGTGGCACTTGGGCTGCACATCTTCAGCATGTAGATCTACTCTTGCAACTGCTCCGCAAGCATAAATTATTTGTCAAGATGTCCAAGTGTTCGTTTGGCATGGAAGAAGTTGAGTATTTGGGCCACATTGTGGGGCGTGAAGGTGTCAAGGTGGACCCCAAAAAGATCCAGGCAATGCAAGAATGACCTCAACCTAAGACCTTGAAGAGCTTGAGAGGATTTTTGGGTCTCACAGGCTATTATCGTAAATTTTTCCGCAACTATGGCGGCATAGCGAAGCCCCTCACTCAACTCCTAAAGAAAATTCCTTCTTCTGGAACGAGGAAGCACAACAGGCATTTACCACTCTCAAAAACGCCATGTGTTCCACTCTAGTCTTAGCACTACCTGACTTCACCAAATCCTTTGTCATTGAATGTGATGCTTCGGGGACAGGTATTGGGGCGGTCTTAATGCAGGAAGGGCGACCTTTGGCCTTCACAAGCCAACAACTAAGTGGGAGGAATCTGGGCCAATCTACCTACGAAAAAGAAATTATGGCCATCTTACATGCAGTCAAGACCTGGCGACCTTACTTATTGGGGCGACGTTTTCAAATCCGCACAGATCATCACAGTCTTAAATATTTTTTGGAGCAACGCCTATCCTCCCCACAACAAAATAAATGGCTCGCCAAAATGCTGGGATATGATTATGAGATCATTTACAAGAAAGGGAAAGACAATAGTGTAGCAGATGCATTATCTCGCCAATTTGAGGAAGAAAGTACTCTGCTAGCAATTTCCCTCCCCATTCCAGAGTGGATTGAAGAGGCTCGCAAGGAATGGTTTTCACACCTCGGGCTATCCCAACTCATTTCTCAATTGCAGGTAGATCCAAATTCCACCAAGGGCTACTCGTGGCAGGATGATATTCTTCGCTACAGAGGCATAGTCGTAATAGCACCAACATCCACCCTCAAAAGTCGCATTTTGGTAGAATTGCACTCATCTCCCATTGCAGGACATTCGGGCTTTCAGAAGATGTATGCTCGCACCAGAAGATCATTTTTTTGGACAGGCATGAAAAATGACATCCTTACTTTCGTAGCAGAATGTGATGTCTGTCAACGCCACAAAGGGGAAACCGTCAACACACCAGGCACATTACAACCATTGCCCATTCCGACATCAATTTAGACGGAGGTTTCTATGGATTTCATTACAGGTCTTCCAAAGTCCGGGAACAAGTCAGTCATCATGGTGGTTGTGGACCGACTGTCGAAGTATGCTCATTTCTGCGCCCTACCCCATCCGTTTACACCAACTTTGGTCGCTCAATCTTTCATGGATCAGATTTTCAAATTGCATGGCATGCCCACTTCTATTGTGTCCGATCGCGACCCGATCTTCACCAGTAATTTTTGGCAGGAACTTTTCAGGATACAAGGCACTCAACTAAAACTCAGTACTTCCTATCATCCGCAAACAGATGGTCAAACTGAAGCCGTCAACAAATGTCTAGAAACCTACCTTAGGTGTTTCACTTCAGAAAAGCAACACCTTTGGGTACAGTGGTTACCTCTGGCTGAATGGTGGTATAACACCAACTATCATGCCACCACCAAAATGACTCCCTATGAAGCAGTATATGGTCAACTTCCACCTTCCCCTACTTCTTATCTCAAGGGGTGCTCCAAAGTACAAGCAGTGGATCAACTCCTACAACACCGCGCAACCATGCTCGCCCATCTTAGAGAGAATCTTCATCAAGCTCAGAACCGCATGAAGCAACAGGTCGACCAGCATCGCTCAGAGCGCCAATTTCAAGAAGGGAATCAGGTCTTTTTGAGGCTGCAACCATATAAGCAAACATCACTCAAAGACAAGGCTTGTCAAAAGCTCTCTCCAAAATTCTACGGACCATACCAAGTACTTCAATGCATTGGAGAAGTGGCTTACAAGTTGGCTTTGCCACCTACTTCAAAAATCCATCCAGTTTTCCATGTATCGTGCCTCAAGAAAGTGATTGGGAACAATTGCCCAGTTCAAACCAGTCTACCTGAATTGGACGAAGAAGGGTCAATCTGGCTTCAACCCGAACAGGTTCTAGACACACGAGACAAGCACCTGCGCAGCCGCATGATTAAGGAAGTCCTCGTCAAATGGAAAGACACCTCTCCGGAAGATGTAACTTGGGAACCAACCACTATTCTTCAGCAGTTTCCACAGCTTCAGCCTTGAGGACAAGGCTAGTCTTAAGGGGGAGGGCATGTTAGGGTCCCACCCTAACCCCCTTATTTATGTCCTGGGATCACGTCATAGTCAAGAGTCAATAAAGCCCATATTAATATTTGTAAGTGGTTAACCCGCAATTAATGACGGGACCACAGTTAGTTGCAAATGGGCCTTAGTATTAGATAGATGGTTTTAATAAAACCCACGGTTCTGGGTATCTTTTCTTCGCATATTCTGTAATTGGGTATCATTTTGCAGGTTAAGAGCATAACACTCTACTCCACCCAAGCAACCCCAGATGCCTACCGAGCCAAATCCGAACCCGAACAATAGGCAGGCTCAACAAGTATACAGTGGAGAGACATCATATCCAACTTATGTTGTGGAAGTCCAAGAGATTAACCTGAGATTTGGGAGAGTTCTCCCGGATAACCAACCTCCACCTCCACCTAGGAAGGTTGAGGAAGAAAGAGAGGAAATCAATCTTATAGAGAATCCACCCTTTCCTGAGATATGAGCCCAACCACTCTAGCCTACCCCAGAAGAGACTAAATTTCTGGGAGAATTGAAAAATCTACGTGTAAAGATTCCACTTCTCCAAGCAATAAAAGATGTTCCTATTTACAATAAGTTGATTAAGGAGAAGTGCTTCAAGAATCTAGGGAGGCGAAGAAGGGATGCCCCTACCATTAATGTCATTGGACAACTGTCCGACTTAATGCTGGGGTAGATAATCTGTCCAAAATATTTGGACCCTACAAGCCCTGTAGTAGATGTGCACATCAATGGCACCATTGTCCCACACGCTCTAATTGACCTTGGGGCTGCCATTAATGTGATGACCAAGGACACCATGCTTAAGCTCAAACTCCAAGGTTCATTGAGGAAGACCACAATAGTTTTGCAACTTGCAGACCGCTACGTAGTAACCCTTGAGGGGATTGTGGAGGATGTGATGGTCTCCATTGACTCTTGGGAGTACCTTGCAGGTTTTCTAGTTCTCTAGCCTAAGGCTAAGCTTACATTAGCTACAGAGCTGGGAATATGACCATCAAGAATGGGCATATGTCCATGAAGTTAGTCTGATACCATCTTGCTCAATCTTCTCTAGAGCATGATTTACCTTTATGGTTGGAGGAGGAGGAAGAAGATGAATTTTATTCCACCCAACTTTATACTTTAGAAGCAACCATGGGAGGAGGACAATAGGATGAGGATGATTTGATTGAACACCTACTCCAAAGTCCAACTCCCAGTTCATTTCCCTTAGAAGATGTAGTAAAGGAAACCCATAAAAATCATCCAATTGACTTATGCTTGGCCGATTCCAACCCACTCCATGTCAAAACCATAGAATTCGGCCCAAAGAGAACCTTGAAAATCAATCCATCTCTTTCTGCTCTCCAAGAAGAGAATTTATGCAACATGCTAAAGGAAAATCTAGAAGCCTTCACTTGGAGTTACAAAGAAATGAAGGGAGTACACCCCTCAGTGTGTACTCACCACATATACATGAAAGAAGGTTGAAAACCGGTTTGGAAACCTAAAAGGAGGTGAATCTAGCTCTTAAAGTGTTGGCATTATGGCATTATGGACATGTGTTGAACTTGATGGCAACCCTCTCACAGACAAACATTTCTCTTGATGGGGACAAGAAGAGCCAAAAGGAGAGAAGAGGGGCCATTTACATATGCTTATTGGAACCTTTGAGCCATTGGGAGCTTATCGGAGCAATAGAGGCTCTTTCTCATATATAAAGAGCTTATCGGGAGTGATCAGGCCTCATATGCATGTATTAGTGTTATTGGGAGGTGTTTGGGCGCTTAAAACCCATATATATGCATTATATCCCCTTTTCGGCAGTTACATGAATAATATCATTGCGGCATCAAAGTTTCGGCATATCGCATAACATATATATATATATATATATATATATATATATATATATATATATATATATATATATATATATATATATATATATATATATATATATATATATATATATATATATATATATGTTTCGGCATATCGACACATTGGGGTTTCGGCTGTGTAACCTGGAAGCATATCACAATGGACCCGATGGTGGCATCAAACATGGCTTATAATAATATCGCATCCGGCTATGTGACTTCGGTGAAATCCTCCGATTGCGATAAGAGGGGACGGACTCGATGAAGGAATTAAAAGCATTTCATATTAAATCGCATCCGCGGTGTTTGCCCATAAGCCTCCCACTTCAAATCGCCATTAGCAATGAGAGTGGACCCGATATATTAATAAAGGCTGGTTAATGGGGCATATCGCATCCGATCCATCGGATCGGATGTCGGGCATGTATTGTTAGCGATGAGAGCGGATCCGATATATTAATAAAGGCTGGTTAATGGGGCATATCGCATCCGATCCATCGGATCAGACGTCGGGCATGTATTGTTAGCGATGAGAGCGAACCCGATATATTATTAGTGAGGATGCATTATGTTAAAAGTCCGCATTTGTGGTTTTGTGACCATTTTCATAGTTTTTCCCACTTAAGCCTATTCTTAAGAGATTGGTCAAAACAGTTGCGCCTTAGGTTTTTGGATCCTCTGGTTTCGATTCATGGTATTATCAAAAGCATGATTATATAAAGAAAAAGGGGATCCGGTGGAAAAGAATCGATTATTAATTGAAGATCTTAAGGAAACTGTGCAGCCGCAGACACGAAAAAGACAGAAGTCTCTTCGGGTGTGGAGAATCGCTATTTAGGAGGTGATGTGGGAGCGGTCACCCACAACCTTCGGGTGTGCAGCAGTATGTAAATCCTCTGTTTGGGTCTTGATATCAACCTCTATTTTCTATATCGGGTGATAACTGTCATGTATATGGATCTGGTGCTTGGGTGGGCCCTTGAGTGATTCTGATAGATTTGTTGTTTGGGTAATTCTGAAGATTTGTTTGTACTTGAAGACCATTTTATCTTCTTGGATCCAGCCTGAAAATTAATGAAACGTGGTCCTTGAACGAAGTAGGGGGTTGTAGCTCCCTTCCAGGAGAGACTGGAGAATGAGAGAGAGTTGTAGCTCTCTGTAGGTTGCAGCCTGCGTACTGGTAAAGGACTGCACCAGTACAAAATCATTGTAAAAGAAATTCTATTTGAAAGAAGATAGAGACATATTGCAGTAGGTGGTTTTCATCCACATTGGGTTTCCACCTTATATCTGGTGTTCCTTTGTGTGACTATCTGTTTTTACTGTTCTTGATTCATTATTATATGGTTATGATATACAAGTTAATTATCAATATCAGAAGAATACTTTAAAGCATAAGTCTGCATCGTTTATTGAAAAGAAATTAATAATACTGATTCACCCCCCCCCTCTCAGTATTATTTCCAACAATTGGTATCAGAGCAGGTCCTTCAGAGAAGCTTGATCGCTTGAAGGAAGACCGTTCATCATGAGCAACTACGAGAGGGAAGCATCAATCAGGCCACCGATTTTTGATGGGACAAACTTCAATTATTGGAAGGTAAGAGTTACTGCCTATCTTCAATCACTTGGTACAGAAGTTTGGGATATCATAGAGACAGGCTACACTTTTCCTTCAGTTACTCCTACAGATCCGGCCGAGAAGAAGAAATATGAAACAAATGCTAAAGCAGTCAATACTCTGTTGGGATGTTTATCTCAAACAGAATTCGTGAAGGTTATGCAATATAAATCCGCAAAAGAAATATGGGACAAGATTGTCTTGAGCTATGAAGGAGATGAACAGGTAAAGCGTGCTAAACTTCAAACCCTCAGGATTCAGTATGAGAATCTCAGAATGTATAATGATGAAAGTGTGGCTAACTATTTCCTTAGGGTGGATGAGATTGTTAATTGCATGAAAAACTTGGGTGAGGAAATAAAAGAGGCTATTGTGGTTGAAAAAGTTCTAAGATCCTTGTCCCCCAAGTTTGAATCTAAAGTGTCCACCATAGAAGAAAAGGAGAATCTACGAACTCTCACCATGTCACAGCTGCACGGAATTCTAACTGCTTATGAAATGAGAAAAGGAGGTCCTTCAGACAGGAGAGAAGCTGTCTTCAAGGCTTCAGGAAAAGGAGAGTACTTTGAATCAAATCATGTGTCAGAAGAAGAAGAAGAATCAAATTTTGTCAGAAATCTTCAACGAGGTGCTGGTAGATTCAGAGGTAAGTTACCCTTCAAATGTTTTGCTTGTGGAAGAGTAGGTCACTATGCTGCCAAATGTCCTCATAAGGATAAGATTGTCAAGGGAAAGGAACCTGTTGGATGGAACAAGAAACAAAATGGAAATAAGAAGAGCTATTACACCCATGAAGACAGTGATGGTCTATCAAATAGCGACGAAGATGAACGAGGTAATCCCTATAAACTTTTAATGGCTTTTGAAGATGATGATTACATGGATGCTCTAGATATAGATAGCTATTATGAAGAGATGTCTAGACTCAAGACATGCTTAGAAGAAAAGAATGTGATCATTGAGACTCTGCAAATCCAACTTGATGAAAAGGAACAATCTCTTGAAAAATTAGAATATGAAATTGTTGGGCTTCGAAAAGAAATTGAGAAAACAAAGGCTCTCAATGTTAAATTTGTTAAAGGATCTGAAACTCTAGATGAGATCATCAATGTGCAGTGTTCTCCATTAATCAAGACAGGTCTGGGATATAATGGAGAAGCATCTCAAGCATCCACCTCTAAAAGTTATCTTGATGCAGCAAGAAGGAGTGATCAAAGGCCCAATAGAAATCATCAAGTGAATCAGGGACAATTTATCTCAAGAATGAACAAAAATTATCAAGAAAATCGGAGGTGAGCTACAAACAGAAGCTATGACCAGCCACAGGTAAAATCTTCCCAATTTGCCTCAAAAATGGATGTTGGTAGAAACTACAATCGGTTGGATGACAGATTTGATAATTGCAGAAGTTTCTTCAATGGGCAATGTTTCTCTTGCCATAATTTTGGTCACAAAGCAGCTCAATGTGTTTCCTATAAGACAATCATGACTAGAGAAGCTCAAAAACAAAGAAGTATGTCTGGAATCAAGAAAAGGACCTATAACAATTTTTCCGCCCCTAGAAAGTGAAATTGAATGTTCCATTTGTAATAACTTCGGTCATGAAGAATCTGAATGCAGGAGAAGGTTTCGGAAGACAGCTCAGAAGGAACAAAGCTCGAATGCCAGAACATGGAGAATGAAGGAACCACAACCAGAAAGATGTGGAATAGCATTTTACGCAGAAGGACAAGAAAATTTATGGTTTATCGACAGCGGATGTTCGAAGCATATGACAGGTGATAAAGAAAAACTTGAATCATATACTACTCTAGAAAAGGGAAAGAAGGTTTCTTTTGGAAATGATACTCCTGCGGCCATAAAAGGACAAGGCACTGCTCAGCTGAAAGAAAAGGCCAAGGCTGGAAATGTTTTGTACGTTGATGGATTGAAACATAATCTTCTAAGTGTCAGTCAGATGTGCGATCAAGGAACCGAGGTAATATTTAGATCAAATGGATGTCGTGTTCGTGATCTTGATACAGGTGAAACAGTGATCAAAGGCAAAAGAACTCCAAACAATCTATACATATTTGAAGAAGGAAAACAACAATGCTATATGAGCAAGGATGATGAGCACTGGTTATGGCACCGGAGGTTGGGGCATCTAAGTTTTTCACAAATAAGGAAAGCATGCAAGTATCAGGCAGTTCATGATCTTCCAGACATCAAAATTCCAAACAACACAATATGCAAATCATGTCAGTTTGGTAAACAAACCAGGACTAACTTCCCTGAGAAGGAAGGATCAGCCAGCAAACCTCTCGAACTTATTCATACAGATGTATGTGGTCCATTTAGGACAAGGACACCTCGAGGAGAGGAATTCCTTATATTATTCATTGACGATTTCTCCAGGTTTGTTTGGTTAGGACTTATGAAGCACAAAGACGAAGCATTTGAAAAATTCAAATCCTTCAAAGCCTTGGTCGAAAATGAATCAGATCACAAAATTAAGTGTCTCAGGTCTGAAAGAGGTGGGGAATTTACCTCAAATGAATTTTTTGATTTCTGTGAAGAGCATGGAATAAAAAGGGAATTCTCTACAGCAAGGACTCCTCAACAAAATGGAGTGGTGGAAAGGATGAACAGAAGAGTCCAACAAATGGCTCGTGCCATGCTTGATGAGTCTGGAACTCCCGCAACCTTCTGGGGTGAAGCTGCATATGCCGCAGTTGTTATTCTCAACAAAACAAATGTCCAAGTGAACAACACTCAAACTCCTCATGAGCTCTGGTATGGTAAGACTCCTTCGGTTAAGCATTTTAAAATTTTTGGAAGCAAATGCTATATTAAGAATACTGATGAACAGCTTGGCAAACTTGAGCCTAGAGCAGATGAAGGCATTCTCCTTGGTTATTCGCCTTATAGTAAAGCATATAAGTGTTACAATAAAAGACTTGGAAGAATTGTTGACAACATTAATGTAGTGGTTGATGAAAAAGGATACATTCCTAGGCAAGTAAATCATGAAAATATCGAAGAAGATGAAGACTACCCTCAAAGACAGAATGATGAAGAAGAAGAACCTCAAGAAGCACCAGAGGAACAGATAAGGATAGAAGAAAAGACTCCATCCAGGTATGTACAGAAGAATCATCCAGAATCTCAGATTTTGGGACAAAAAGAGGCAGGCGTACAAACTAGAAGAACAACTGCAGAAGCTTCAAGCTATTTGGCATTACTCTCCTCCACTGAACCACAAAATGTAAGAGAGGCATGCAAGGATGAATGTTGGGTCAAGGCAATGGATGAAGAACTTGAACAGTTCGAAAAGAACAACACTTGGGAGTTGGTTCCTAGACCAAAGGATAAGAATGTCATACGAACAAAATGGATCTTGAAAAATAAGTTGAACGAAAATGGGGAGGTAATTAGAAACAAGGCAAGACTGGTGTGTAAAGGGTATGCCCAACAAGAAGGAATATATTTTGAAGAAA
Organism: Pinus tabuliformis; assembly: GCA_031772625.1. Classification (NCBI taxonomy): domain Eukaryota; kingdom Viridiplantae; phylum Streptophyta; class Pinopsida; order Pinales; family Pinaceae; genus Pinus; species Pinus tabuliformis. Next base: position 46,752,952 of record CM062815.1, read on the forward strand.
CATTTGCTCCTGTTGCAAGACTTGAGGCCATCCGAATGTTCCTTGCTCTCTCAAGCTTTCAAAAGTTCAAAGTATTTCAAATGGATGTGAAATCAGCTTTTCTGAATGGAGACTTAGAAGAAGAAGTATACATTGAGCAGCCAGATGGTTTCATTCTTGGGAATGATCCAAATCTTGTATGTAGATTAAAAAAGGCTCTCTATGGTCTTAAACAAGCTCCAAGGGCTTGGTACTACCGTTTGGACAAATATCTTCATCAACAAGGTTTTTCAAAAGGATCAGCAGATAGCAATATTTATATAAAAATTGAAAATGACAAGTTGCTCATACTTGTTGTGTATGTAGATGATATTATCTTTGGCAGCAACGAAGAAGCTATGAGTCAAAACTTTGCCTCGGTAATGCAGAAAGAATTCAAAATGTCCCTACTAGGTGAACTGACATACTTTCTTGGATTGCAAATCCAACAAAATAAAGATGGTATCTTCTTGTCACAAACCAAGTACCTCAAGCAGATTTTGAAGAAGTATGGCATGGAAGATTCAAAGCCAGTATGTACCCCCATGGTTACAGGATGCAGTCTTAGTGCGAATGATGAATCAGTTGCAGTTCATCAACCAACATACAGATCTATGATTGGAAGTCTTCTTTATTTGACAGGTAACCGACCAGACATCATGCATGCAGTTGGAATAGTTGGAAGATTTCAGGCAAATCCAAAGAAACTCATCTTCAGGTAGTAAAAAGAATCTTCAAATATCTTCAAGGAACTCAAAACTATGGTTTATGGTATCCTAGAGACGCAGATCTCACACTTCATGCTTACACAGATGCAGATTGGGCTGGAAGTGTGGATGACAGGAAAAGCACAGGTGGTGGTGCCTTCTTTATGGGTTCCAGATTAGTATCATGGTTCAGCAAGAAACAAAGTTCAATTGCCTTATCTACAGCTGAAGCAAAATATGTAGCTGCTGCATCTTGTTGCACCCAACTTCTTTGGATGATGCAGACCTAACAGGATTTCCAAATCACTTGTACTCCACCTATCTCCATCTTATGTGATAATACAAGTGCAATCAACATTTCAAAGAACTCAGTCATGCATTCAAAAACCAAGCACATACCGATCAAGTATCATTTTCTCAGGGAACAAGTGCTTGAACAAAAGGTCAAGTTGGAATATGTTTCTTCTAAGGAACAAGTGGCTGATATATTTACCAAACCATTGCCCAGGGAGACTTTTGAATCCCTCAGGAAAAAGCTGGGGGTTGTCTACGGATCATCCTGTTGTTAATTCTCAGATTGATGCTTGTACGCAAGGTTCGTATGGGGTATACGCGTACAAGGCTCAGGGGGAGCATATCTAATCCATTGTTGGCATTATAGTATTGCACCATATTTGATCTCAGTAGGAGCAAACAGGGCGGATGGCGGTCCTCGGTAAGTTCTTGATTAAAGGGGCCGAGTTCGATCAACGGCACGAGCAGAAGGGAAAACAGGGCGGTCTCTGTATTATAAGTAGCCTGTAGCTATGGAGTGGAATGGTTACCCGAAAAATCTGGAGTTGATATCACTTTCAGCATCTGGTTCATAATCAGGCGGAACAGGTCCTCAGGGGGAGAAATCAGGAGGAGCAAGCTCTCAGGGGGAGAAATAGTCAGGAGATGCAGATATCCACCCTTTTCCCTTGATGTCAAAGGGGGAGAGTGCTTTTTGTGCCTTTTGGTCGGTGTTGTTGCCATCAAGTCTAAAGGGGGAGATTGTTGGCATTATGGCATTATGGACATGTGTTGAACTTGATGGCAACCCTCTCACAGACAGACATTTCTCTTGATGGGGACAAGAAGAGCCAAAAGGAGAGAAGAGGGGCCATTTACATATGCTTATTGGAACCCTTGAGCCATTGGGAGCTTATTGGAGCAATAGAGGAGCTCATATATAAAGAGCTTATCGGGAGTGATCAGGCCTCATATGCATGTATTAGTGTTATCGGGAGGTGTTTGGGCGCTTAAAACCCATATATATGCATTATATCCCCTTTTCGGCAGTTACATGAATAATATCATTGCGGCATCAAAGTTTCGGCATATTGCATAACATATATATATATATATATATATATATATATATATGTTTCGGCATATCGGCGCATTGGGGTTTCGGCTGTGTAACCCGGAAGCATATCGCAATGGACCCGATGGTGGCATCAAACATGGCTTATAATAATATCGCATCCGGCTATGTGACTTTGGTGAAATCCTCCGATTGCGATAAGAGGGGACGGACTCGATGAAGGAATTAAAAGCATTTCATATTAAATCGCATCCGCGGTGTTCGCCCATAAGCCTCCCACTTCAAATTGCTGTTAGCGATGAGAGCAGACCCGATATATAAATAAAGGCTGGTTAATGGTGCATATCGCATCCGATCCATCGGATCGGACGTCGGGCATGTATTGTTAGCGATGAGAGCGGACTCGATATATTAATAAAGGCTGGTTAATGGGGCATATCGCATTCGATCCATCGGATTGGACGTCGGGCATGTATTGTTAGCGATGAGAGCAGACCCGATATATTATTAGTGAGGATGCATTATGTTAAAAGTCCGCATTTGTGGTTTTGGGACCATTTTCATAGTTTTTCCCGCTTAAGCCTATTCTTAAGAGATTGGTCAAAACAGTTGCGCCTCAGGTTTTCGGATCCTCTGGTTTCGATTCATGGTATTATCAAAAGCATGATTATATAAAGAAAAAGGGGATCCGGTGGCAAAGAATCGATTATGAATTGAAGATCTTAAGGAAACTGTGCAGCCGCAGACACGAAAAAGACAAAAGTCTCTTCGGGTGTGGAGAATCGCTATTCAGGAGGTGATGTGGGAGCGGTCACCCACAACCTTTGGGTGTGCAGCAGTATGTAAATCCTCTGTTTGGGTCTTGATATCAGCCTCTGTTGTCTATAGCGGGTGATAATTGTCATGTATATGGATCTGGTGCTTGGGTGGGCCCTTGAGTGATTCTGATAGATCTGCTGTTTGGGTAATTCTGAAGATTTGTTTGTACTTGAAGACCATTTTATCTTCTTGGATCCAGCCTGAAAATTCATGAAACATGGTCCTTGAACGACGTAGGGGGTTGTAGCTCCCTTCCAAGAGAGACTGGAGAAAGAGAGAGTTGTAGCTCTCTGCAGGTTGCAGCCTGCGTACTGGTAAAGGACTACACCAGTACAAAATCATTGTAAAAGAAATTCTATTTGAAAGAAGATAGAGACATATTGTAGCAGGTGGTTTTCACCCACATTGGGTTTCCACCTTATATCTGGTGTTCCTTTGTGTGACTATCTGTTTTTACTGTTCTTGATTCATTATTATATGGTTCTGATATACAAGTTAATTATCAATATCAGAAGAATACTTTAAAGCATAAGTCTGCATGGTTTATTGAAAAGAAATTAATAATACTGATTCACGCCCCCCTCTCAGTATTATTTCCAACATAAAGATATAGTCAAAGAAGAACTACAAAAACTACTAGATGCATGATTCATTTATCCTACCTTCGACAGTGAGTGGGTCTCCCCTTTAGTTTTAGTTCCAAAGAAAAATGGTAAGTGGAGAATTTGTGTCGATTACAGGGAGTTGAACAAAGCCACAAAGAAGGACCATTTCCCTCTACCCTTCATTGACCAAGTGCTAGATGGCCTGGTAGGGAAAATGTTTTTCTCTTTCCTAGATGGATTCAACAAGTACAACCAAATCCACATCAGTCTGGAAGACCAGGTCAAAACCACCTTCACTTGTCCTTGGGGTACTTTCGCCTATAGGGTCCTTCCTTTTGGCCTATCCAATGCTCCTGCCACTTTCCAGAGATAAGTCCTGAGTATTTTCGCTGAATTAGTCCATGATGGCTGTGATTTTCAAGAAGCTTTGTCTAACCTAGGGAAAGTAGTGCACAAATGCATTGAAATGAACTTGTCTCTCAGTCTGAAAAATGTGAATTCTTGATGACAGCAGGGACCATGCTAGGTCATTCAATATCTCAACAAGCACTACAGGTGGACCCAAACAAAATAGCTATCATCCAAAGGGTCCCACCTCCTCAAAAGCAGAGAGATGTCAGAAGTTTCCTAGGGTTAGTTGGATACTACCAAAGGTTCATAAAGGACTTCAACAAGTTGGCCTCTCCTTTATTTGGTTTGTTGGCCAAGGACTCTAAGTTTATATGGTCAAAAAGTTGTCAAGAGGCCTTAAACATCCTAAAGGACAAGTTAACCACTGCACTGATTCTCCGAGGCCCAAATTGGGCCCTCCCCTTTCATATTCATGTTGATGTCTCACACAAAGCCATAGGAGTAGCCCTAGGTCAAATAGATGAAAAATTGCCTTATGCTATCTATTTTATCAGTGAGAATCTGTCAAAGGCTAAGCTAAATTACATAGTGACCGAAAAGGAACTCCTGGTTGTTGTGCATTCATTGAATAAATTCAGACATTATATTATAGGCTATCAAACATTTGTGCATACTGACCATGCTGCAATCAAATATTTAATGAACAAACCAGATGTGAATGCTCGGATTATAAGATGGTTACTTTTATTACTGTAGTTTGATCTAACTATTGTTGATAAGCCTGGTAAGGAAAATGTTTATGCAAACTTTTTGTCTAGAGTAAATTTGCCTGCACGTGAAGAAGGAATGGTTGATTACCAGTTAACAAACGAGCACTTATTTGCTATTTCAGTTCTCTCTCCATGGTTTGCTGATAGAGCAAACTATTTGGCATCAGCGTAGTTCCCACCAAACTTGTTCTCCAAAGAAAAGAGAAATATAGTAAGGAGAAGCAACCCCTTCACTTGGATTGGAGGAAATCTCTTCAAACTTGGCCTAGATCAAATCCTGAGAAGGTGTGTCAGGGAGGAGGAAGTCTTTGACATCCTTCTGACCTGTCATGATGGGCCTTGTGGAGGTCACTTTGCAGCAAAGAGGACAACATTCAAAGTGTTGCAAGCATGCTATTATTGGCCCACTCTTCACCAGGATGTGAAAATATATACCAGTCAGTGTGATTGGTGCGAAAGGATGGGAAGGCCTACTCGAAGAGATGAAATGCCTCTGCAGCCTGAAGTGACTTTCGAGCCATTTGACAAGTGGGGCATGGACTTCATTGGGCCTATTGACCCTCCTTCCAAGCAAAAACAATACATCATTGTGTGCACTAACTATTTTACTAAGTGGGTTGAAACTAAGGAGATTAAAGCAGAAACAGAGGAGAAGGTGGCTATGCTCCTAAGGGAGAATGTATTCTACAAATTTGGGTACCCTAGAGAGCTGGTCATAGACCAAGGCAACCAATTTACCTCCAACATGATTGAAGACTTGCTCAGCCAACATAAGATCAAGCATAAAACCTCCACTCTATATCATCCACAAGCTAATGGGCCAGTGGAGGTGACCAATAGAACGCTGGAGGGCATATTGACCAAAGTGGTAAGTAGCAGCAGGAAAGATTGGGCAAATAGACTAATTGAGGCCACTTGGGCCTGTAATACCACATGGAAGACCACCATTGGATTCACACCCTATGAGCTGGTCTATGGAAAAAGGGCCTTGTTGTCCATAAAATTTGAGTATAACACATTAAGGATGGAAGCCAAACTAGATCTAGATCTCAACAGTGTAGAAAAAGAGAGATTGTTCCAGTTGAATGGTTTGGATGAATTCAGAATGCAAGCCCTCTTACATACAGAGGTAGTTCAACTTTAGAGGAAGATCTATCATGATAAAAACATCAAGGAGAAGCAATTTGAAGAAGGCGATTGAGCATTGCTATATGATTCCAGGTATAAAGACTTCAAGGGAAAGTTGAGGACAAGATGGCTAGGACCTTATGTTGTGGAAAGATGCCATGATAATGGTTCAGTACAGATCATAACCATAGATGAAGGGGCCATTCCTTGTTAATGGACACCGATTGAAAATTTACAAGAGACCTTTATCAAAACAAGAGTTCATTGATGATATCAATAAAACAATGATGATAGTGAAGCAAGTTTCAGCTCCTCCCTCATCATATCTCTAAGAAAAAAGAAAAATAAGGACTCAGGTGAAAACCTCCATGAGGAGCCTGACTCTCATCATTGGGTTGAAAACCTCTTGAGGCGGCCCAGTGGTGTCAAAACAAAACAAAAAAAAGAAAAGAAAAAAAAGAATAAGAAAGATCCCTAGGTAAAAACCTCTCTTGAGGTTCCCAGTGCAAGCAGCTAGGGTGAAAACCTCTCATAGGTAGCCTAGTTGTTTTCAAAAAAACAAAAAAGAGAGAGAGAAAAAATCATGAAATTTCCATTTGCAGGTTAGCAAGAAGGAAGGTCAAAGCACAGGGGAGGATCATAAAGAGACCCCTGTCACTCACATTTTTATTTTACCACTCATTACCATTCATTCCTCCACCATTTCTGTCATTTTTTCACTCCTTTACTTCATCTTACAAAGGAACTGTGTTTTCTATAGGATCCCCTGTAAACCTATAGGAAGATCCTCTAGGAATTACAGTGACCCTGAAATCCTACAGGAGGCAGTCCTAAGGCAAAAAAATGACTTTCATTTGTCAATAAAATGCACCCCCTTCATCATTCAATCATCATACCTTGTCTACCATCATCACCCCTGCACTCACCCTTAAAAACAAAATCAGTTTCGAGAATACTTTTTTATTTTATTTTTACCCCTGCACTCACCCTTAAAAACAAAATCAGTTTCGAGAATAATTTTTTATTTTATTTTTACCCCTGCACTCACCCTTAAAATCAAAAGCAGTTTCGACAAATATATTATTATTATTTTTTTTTTTTGCCAGTATTCGAAAAGAGGGGAAACAGGGAGGAATAGAGAGCATCACTTGAGTATTCCTTGTTATCCACACTCCTAGCTTTTCTCTCCATCCATGTCACCATCCTCACAATCCTAACAAAAATTATGATTAAGAGTTTTGAGGGAGAAGCAACTACAGGACATGCTATAGCGGACTATCCCACAGAATAACAATCATAACAGTATCAAGCCTCCAACATGATGATCCAGGAGCTCCAAAGCAGCAACAACACCACCATCTTCAACCACAGGTACCTGCACAAACAAAGGAGTCATTAGGAAACAACAAGAGGAGGAAAAAGAATAGCATGCAACCAATACACACAACAACACCTCTGGTCTTCGACAATTGTAACAAAGCATTGGCAACATAGGTAAGTATCCCGCTCACTCTCTCATATGCATCATGTAGTCAAAAAAGTGTAAGGGTTACAAGTAAGTTGGTTTATAAGCGAAAAGGTGGCCAGTTAACTTGGCCACCTTCGTTCAGTCAACACATACACAACAGGGTGTCCTCTCACACGTGGCAATAGTCAACTCAAAGACAGAGAGGGAGAAGGACAAAAGCGGTTAAAACTATGGATGCATAAGGTGGGAGCTGATTACGAGGAGTGGGGAATGATGAGGTGGTAGTGGGGACCAACGGTCCAAAAATGGAAACGTACCTTTGCTGCTAGCACACCACCTCACCTCGAATAACCATAAGAGGAAATAATCATTGTCCCCATGCATTCATGCATTCACTTCCTCGAAGCTCACTCTCACAGGTCGCTCTCATACCCAGGCAACCTACCGAAAGCAAAACTCCATCGTTTTACTGCACAAGAATTCCTACAGGATCATGCACAGGAATTCCTACAGGATACACAGAGACTATCTACAGGATTGGCCAAGAGGAGTTTCAAAGGGGAAAACATGTGAGTTGGCCACTGAAAACACTATGAAGAGGTAGGCTTTGTAATTACATCCCTCTTTACAAGTAATTGAACCAGAAATCATCTAAGTTTGAGTGAATTTAGCAGATGTGTAAGGGAATTACATACACAGTCATTTTATTTTTGGTTCTACATTTGAAAGTTGTCTCAACCCTCTCATCTCCTCAAACTTCACCAACTAAGATGACAGGAGAGTTTAATAGGAGGGAACCCATTAACACTGTGAGAATCCAACAACACCCCCAAGTGCTTGAACAAGACATAATTGGATGGGTTTTTTCGAAAAATTCATAGGGTATGATGATGAGGTGGCCCGAGAATTTGCTCTCTTCCTCTTTCCACTCACCAGAATCCATGCCACTATTGTGATAAGAGGCCTTTCCATAGAACTCACCCCTTAGCTCATCAGTAGAGTCACCACACTTTCCCTAGGAATGCCATGGAGGAAAGAAGACAAAGGAGATAGCTAGGTTGCCAAAAGGAAATTCTTTTTAGTGTAGGTTTTAACCTCGTACAGAAATCACCTGCATACGAATTCTAAGAACATAAAATAAATAATGCGAGAGCATAACACATTGAACACATATACATAGAGATTTTCCCCTAGATCCAAAAACCGAGACTGCTAGCTTTATTTTTCATTATGTTCCTTTCAATGTTACAATACATATTTATACAGGCCGAAGCATCCAATACCATGAACCAAAAACTATCGCGTCCAAAACCATGGACCAAAAACCATCGCGTCCAAAACCATGTGTGAAAACCGTGCGCAAAACCATAGGTAGGTCCGCCCAACCTAATATAGGGTCCAAAACAAATTTCCCCAAGGCATTTCCCTGGACCCTGTAGAGGTAGGCTACCCGCCCCCCTCAAACCCCCCTGTGACGCCCCCCCACGCAATCGGCACAATGAAGGGGGGGCTCTGCCCCCCCTCTAATCCCCCAGTTAACTACATAGGCTAGTCGTGGAAAGAATATAACACAACCCAACATTCTCCCACTTGTTGTTTTCTTTCCACATGAGAGCTTAGTCATTTATCTATCCCCGCAACACCCATTGTTTCTCTACACCAAGAGAACTTCTCAGAGCTCACAAATTTTGTCAATGCATCTGCAGTATTCTTCAAAGTGTCCACCTTTACTAGCAACACCCTTTTTTCTTCTATCATATCCCTCACAAAGTGATATCGAACATCAATGTGCTTTGTCTTTGAATGATAAGCAGGGTTCTTTGCCAATAAAATTTCACTTTGGTTTTCACAGTCTATCCTTATATCTCCCTGTACTAACCCCATACTTGAACACAATATCTGCAACCAAACTACTTCCTTGCTTGCATGAGTGGTTGCCATGTATACTGCCTCTGTAGTTGATAGTGCCACTATAGATTGTTTCTTACTCATCCAACTAACTGCACCTCAAAATAGGTTAAACACATACCCACTTGTAGATCTTCTCTGATCCAGATCTCCAGCCAAGTCTACATCAACAAAGCCATGAATATCCAACACTCTGTCCAAACCTGGTCTTCCTTGGTAGCACAAACCATAATCATTAGTGCCACGCAAATACCTGAAAACCTGCTTCACTATTGTCTAGTGCTCCTTCCCTGGTTTTGACATAAACCTGCTCAATATTCCCATTGCATGTGCAATGTCTGGTCTAGTACATACCATTGCATACATAAGGCTACTGACTGCACTTGCATATGGAACACGGGACATGTCCTCTTCCTCTTCTTGTGTCTTGGGACACTATTCAACAGATAAATTTACACCTACAGGAATAGGAACCTTCACCGATTTACTATCGTGCATATTAAACCTATTCAATATTGTCTCTACATACTTCCTCTGGTCTAACCAGAGCTTCTTCTTTGCCTGATCTCTTTAATTTCCATGCCCAAAATATAGTTTGCAACACCAAGATCTTTCATGTCGAATTTGGAGGACAATTGGGTCTTCAAATCCTGGATAATTTCTTTGTCATTTCCAACCAGCAACATATCATCCACATACAAGACCAGATAGATAACACAGTCACAAATTAATTTAAAATACACATAGTGATCTGCTTTGCTTCTAGTAAAGCCAATTCCCCGTATAAATGTATCAAATTTCTGATACCACATCCTTGGTGACTATTTTAACCCATACATAGACTTCTTTAACTTGCATACCAGTTATTTCTTACCCTTCACTAGAAAGCCTTTAGGTTGCTTCATGTAGATCTCCTCTTCCAAATCCCTATGAAGAAACGTTGTCTTCACATCCATCTGTTCTACCTCAAAATCAAAAGCAGCAGCAACAGATAAAAGAAATCTAATAGAAGCTACCTTGGCAACAGGAGGAAAAATATCACCAAAATCAATTCCCAGCACCTGGGAATAACCTTTTGCTACCAATTGAGCTTTGTATTTCTTCACCTTTCCTTCTGTATTTGTCTTTTTCTTCAACACCCATTTTCTGCCAATGGGTTTACTTCCAGCCAGCAACTCCACTAGATCCCAAGTCTCATTTTTGTGCAAAGATTCCATTTCATCAACCATGGCCTCTTTCCATAGTTTGCCATCCTCTGAATCTATTACTTCCTTCATAGTTCTGGGATCATCATCAATAATAGATAAAGCAAAATCTAAATAGAAAGTAGATGGACTATTCCTTTCTGGCTGCCTTCTTTCTCGAATTGATCTTCTCACACCCAGAGTTTGTGGCTCTTCATCTTCTGATTGCTCCTCTGCTGTAGAGTCTGATTCTTCCTCCTTAAGCTCAAACTCTATCTTCTCAAGTTCCTTTTGGTTGCAATTCACGTTTTATAACATCTTTCACCTCTCTGAACACAACATCTCGGTTGTATAAAACCTTCCTTGTTACTGTGTTCCAAAGCTTATAACCCTTTAAACCATCCTTATACCCAATAAAGATGCACTTTTTAGATTTACTATCCAACCTGGTTCTTTTCTCTTTTGGAACATGTACATATGCATCACATCCAAATACCCTTAGATGTGAAAGAGAGGGTTTCTTACCAATCCATATCTTTTATGGAGTCTTATCCTCCAACATCGATGAAGGTGATCTATTGATCAGGTAACATGCTGTCTCCACCACCTCTACCCATAATTCTTGTCCTGACCCGGCACCACTGAGCATGCTTCTTGCCCTTTCCATCAACGTCTTGTTCATTCTTTCTCCAACTCCATTTTGCTCAGGTGTGTATGGAGTAGTCTCCTCCGTGCCATACCACACTTCTTACAGAATTCTTCAAATTCCTTGCTAAAAAACTCTCCATCGTTACCTGACCTCAACACCTTTATCTTCTTCTCTATTTGGTTTTACACCAAAACCTTAAATTCTTTAAACCTGTCAAAGACTTTAGATTTCTTCTTAAGGAAATGTATCCATGTATTCCTTGAGAAGTCATCTATAAATGATACATAGTACATAGACTTACCTACTGATGGAACCTTCATAGGTCCAAACACATCACTGTGCACAAGATCTAATATATGTTTTGCCCTCTTACCACCAAATGGGAAACTCACCTGATTATGCTTCCCATATACACAATTTTCACAAAAATCAAAATCCACAGAGCTATTACTCATATCTTCTACCATACATTTACCATGAAGTATTCGAAGGCCCTTCTCTCCAATATGTCCAAGCCTTTGATTCCACAGCATCATCTTCTCTCCAGAGACTACTAGATTTTCTGCTCCACTTTCAGGAACCACAAAACTGTTGCACCCATCAACAACAGTGATACCCTATAGATAGTACAGAGTTCCAATCCGAACTCCCCACATCAATACTAGTGCTCCCCGAACCATATTGTAGGTATCCTTTTCGAACACTGTTTTTACACCTGCATCATCCAACTTGCTTATGGAAATCATATTTTTGGCCAATGCAGGAATATGCAAAACACCCGGAAGTGTTCTAACCCTTCCACCTTGCAACTTCAACTTTACTTTTCCGCAACCAACGATTCTAGCCTTCCTGTCATCGCCCAAGAAGACATCACCATTATCATATTTCTCATACTTGCAAAACCACTCTCTATGGGGAGTGAAGTGAAAGGATGCACCTAAGTCAATCAACCATGCCTCGTGATCTACATGTGTACTTGAAGAAGCCAAGTACACATCCCCACCTTCATCTAAGGTGTTTTTCACCTTTGTAGAAGGAGCATCATCAGATCCCTTTCCTTTGTTAGGAGATTTAGATTTATAGTCCCTTTTGTAGTGCCCTTCCTTTCCACATTTCCAGCACACAAACTTTATAGGTTTTCCTAGAGATTTAGATCTCCCACTCGATGACTTATTTTTGTTTCTATTCTGGGACCATCCTCGTACAGACAAGGAATCACCATTCTGGCTCTCCATATTTTTCCGTCTCATCTCCTCTGTCAGCAAGGATGAGACTGTTTCATCAAACTACAAGGCAGTTGCATTGCTACCTATTGCAATAACCAGACTATCCCACGAATCTGGTCGAGAACAAAACAAACTAATGCACTTATCTTCATCTGAAATTTTAATATCAACAGATAATAACTGACTTACCACAGTATTAAATGCGTTCAGATGCTTTGTCACCGAGTCTCCATCTTTCATCCTCAGGTTATACAGCTTTTTCCATAGGAATGGTTTATTCACCAGAGACTTAGATTGGTACAAAGTCCCTAACTTGTCCCACAAAACCTTAGTCGTAACTTCCCCTGATACACTCAGCAATACTGAATCTGAGACACACAATCATATTGTGCTCTTTGCCTTCCGATCTAACTTCTTCCATTCTTCATCAGACACTCCCTTTGGTTTAGTACCCGGATCTATTGCAATCCACTGATCCTTATCCACCAATAGATCCTCCATGTTGAGTTTCCCCAACTCAAAAATCTGACCATTAAATTTCTCGATCTCTATCTTTTCACTGCTCGTCATCTTCTTTCATCACAAGAATCGATCTCGCAGATCTCCCACTGAATAGGGTCTACCACAGGCCCGAGGGAAACCCCACAGAAACAAAGGCGTCCCCTTGAAGCCAAAATAGCTCCGATGCCAAAAGTAGGTTTTAACCCCGTACAAAAATTACCTGCATACGAATTCTAAGAACAAAAAATAAACAATGCGAGAGCATAACAGATAAAACACATATACACAGATATTTTTCCCTAGATCCCAAAATTGGGACTACCAGCTTGATTTTTTATTATGTTCCTTTCAAAGTTACAATACATATTTATACATGCCAAAGCATCCAATCCCATGGACCGAAAACCATCGCGTCCAAAACCATGTGCAAAAACCATGCACAAAACCATAGGTAGGTCCACCCAATCTAATATAGGGTCCAAAAAAAATTTCCCGGGGGCACTGCCCCGAATCCCGTAGAGGGGGGCTACCCACCCCCCTCAAACCCTCCTGTGACCCCCCTGCTGTGCAATTAGCGCAACAAAGGGGGGGCTCCACCCCCCCTCTAACCCCCCGATTAACTACATAAGCTAGTCATGGAAAGAATATAACACAACCTAACATTTAGAAGGTGAGGAACTCATTGAGGAAAAAAATGGAGTAAGGAGGGAAATTCTGCCATATCCATGGAATGAGGTAAGCTAACAACTAATCAAATGCATTTCATGTGAGGGTAGGTATAGTGTGGTTTATGGCTATCATTTTAGGCTCCTTGAAGAATTGAGATTTGGAGCAGAAACATCCCCTCACCAAAGGCTCATCATACCATACTTCCTACTACATTCACTAATAAACTCAAGCATCAAAGTGCAGGAGGGAAATTCCCAATAGTTAGCTCACCATGGGTTAATAAGGATCCTTATAGAAGATTCCCTCCAAAACCTTTGAATTCCTATAACATGGTCAGTTTTTAGAGACATACCAGTAGAGGATAACATCAAAGCTCTCACATATGGTGTTAGTCCTACTATCAGTAAAGAGGAAGAGGAAGAGACTGAAGCAGAAGAAGAAGAAGTAAAGCAGGAAGAGGAAGAAACAGAAGGAGATGAAGATGAGATGGATGAAGAAGGAGATGAAATAGAAGAAAATGAGGAAGATGAAGAAGAAGAGGAGAAAGAGAATGAGGATGCTGAAGAAACAGAGCAGGATGTTAAGGAGGAAACTGATAAAGATGTTGAAGATCTACAAGAGGAAGAATAAAGGAATGACATAGTTGAAAAAGGCAATGGAAAAGAGGGGACAGAAAATAAGGAGGAGTCACCTAGGGTGTCTCCAGAACCCACTGAGAGAGAGGCAAAAGCTGCCCTCACTGCTCTTAGCACCCCCATCAAGCAAAAAGGAAAAAGATAGAGGCAAACCCCCTTATATTTCAGGACAAGGAAAAGCACAAGAATAAGACAGGGGAAACCCCAAACACCAACCAAAATTCCTATTGTGATTGAAGACTCCCCTAAACAAAAGGAGAAAATTCCTTCCCCTAAGTCTCCTATCACCTATGTAAGAAGGCCTATGACTAGATCAACCTCCTCCAAGGGAAAGGCAGTCCTACAGGATACACATCAGAATTTACATGAAGCAGAAGTAGTCCTACAGGATACTCTGTTGAACCTACAGGAAGCACAAAAGTTGGAAAGGGAGGTAGGGGAGTAGCAAGAAACTAAAGAAGAGGACCCAGAGACAAAAGAACCCAGTCCCCAACCTAACATGGACTCCTACTATATGTTTATTTAAGGAGGCAGGGTCATACCTCAAAAATTTTCTATCCCACTGTTCTTCGAGCTTGAGAAGGAGAGGGCCAGAACTCACCGATGGATGCAGATCGCCAAATCAAAAAGGGTGGAAGACATTGGGCACATGGAAGAGAAACTCAAGGAGATGGGCAGAGAGCTAAGTGGCTTGAGAGACAGAGAGGCCATAATGAGAAATCAACTAGAGAACAAAAATTCATGGTTGAGAGGAAAGTTGCAGGAAAGAGAGAATCAATTGGCATGTATGGCCAGTATCTCTTTGAAAGCAATCCAGTGTATGATGCCAACTAAATCCTATGCCCTATAGCTCAAGGAACATTGGCTACGGTTCTAGATGAAAACCCTAGCATAGAGAGGCACCATGCCATTTCAGGACTACAAGCAGTTCATTGATCTATGTGATCATAGCACACTAGAAGATAGGGCCAAGATGGCTGAGTTTTATTTGCACAACATGGCCCTAACAAACATGAATGTATGGGACCCTAATGCCAAGTTAGGATATTTACAATTGATGGCTTTGGCATCATGGATGAACCATGAGGAGTCAAGGGCTATAGAGATGAAAATGATATTGGCAAGAGAGCAAATTGAACCTCTTGTTGATCCCTTGTTTTGTTCACACAACTACTATTTTTCATCCCTATTTTGACCTTTTTGGCACTCCTAAACCTACTTACTTACTATTCTACTATCCTAATCACGGTCCTAATCTCCATTTTGAGGAAAAGACTTTTATGATTATATTTTTCTATTTATTGGTGAATTTAAGTATATATGAGTAGCTAATCCCTAAACTAACTAATGATTATGATCGAAGTGTAGACCTTCTAACAGATGTGCGGGATGAAAGCAGGAAGAACCAGGCAATGAACCATGGTTCCCCACTTTCGTACTCAAGAGCTATCTTGGGTTCGGTACCTAACAACACACGGGATAAGCGCCCATATGTTTCTAGATGGAAAGACTGCCTCCAGCCATACTTGAACACATTCGATTCCATCTATGCCAAGGACCGTGATTATCCTCTTTGACTAGAGTAGACACTAAGATTAGGATCAGTTGGAGGTTTTTGAACCAATTTGGACCAGTTGTTCAAACCATCCGATCTAAAGGAGTAGATTAGTTGGGTTGTTACCATTTACCATCTTTAGTTCAGTTGTTTAAACTTAATTAAACGCCTATAAAAGGCTGCAATGCAATATGTTAGAGCTAGTGAACAAACGTTGAAGTGGTTATTTTGTATTGCATGACTTAATTTAAAAAAAAAATGTTTACAATGGTTATACCTTGAATTCGAATTAAACGTTTGGTGATTTGCTGGTGATGACAAGTTGATTGCAATCGAAATCTCTCCCTTACTGTAAGTTAGTCAGCTCCCAGGTGTGGTCGGGCCCACACATTTGGGTTTAGTTTTGTACATTGCATAGCAGTAACTTTGTGTGTTAGTTACAGTCGATTCTTCATTCTCTGCGATTTATTATCAGTTTGGTTTGTTGCATGGAGAATTATCTTAGTTTCGTTTGATTATAATATGTCGATGTGTTGATGCTATTACAACCCTTTGTTTAAACAATCCAAAATCAAAATCTCTGGGGTGATTCTCATTTTTACTCTCGGGACAAAGTCATACTATACTCATAAACCTCGCCATCACATTGATTTGCAATTGACATAGATGTGCATGGAATCTATCGAACTACATGGTCAATTAATGATTGAGAAGAGTTTGTTTATCCATTGACAGTGCCGAAATCACTTTTAAATACTTAAATCAAATAACATATTCAGAGATCAGGGATGAATGGGATAAGAGTTAGTTTAGGGTGAGATCAATCCATTCCTAAATCGTGTCTTCGTTTCCTCTAATAACTGGATTGGTTGACTCTATGTTGGATTGTTTTGCAGGTGATGCAACATAAGGAAATACTTGTTGATTGTTTGAACACTGTGATTGGCATAAAATTGGTTTGATTTTCAATTGATTGGATTGATGTTAGGTTGTCTACATAAATGTATATACAAATAGAACATTGCTTTCATAATATCAATTTGAATGATTTGTTATAGTTAAGTTTCTCTTGGTAGATGGATTTCTCGATTGATAAGTGTGTGAATCAAACTCAGGATGCAAAAGGGTGTTTAATGTGATTAGTTGGTAAATAAATTTCATTAGTTTCAGTTGAATTATTGATTCCCCTGTCTCGAGTGATAGTTGATTTCATCAGTTTCGTTTGGACTATTTATTTCCCCTGTTTTGTGCTTGATTATATTTCTCATAATTTAGATGCCTAATTGAATGTCAACAACAATGCATTGATTTTAAATAGGGTTACTTATAGTTGAGGATTGGTGTGATTGTAGGGTTATTTAAAGTACAGTTTCTCAGAATTTCTTATTGGATTGCCATGTATTGAGTAGACTTAATGTTTGAAGTCATTCTCATCACTATGATTAATTAGGACCTGTATGCAGTTGATTGAGAACACAAAATTAAGTTGGTGAATCAAAGAGTGAAACAGAGTGTTCAGTTCAGTACTTAACTTCAAAATCTTTGGTAGGGAATGAGTCAATTAAGTACAGATTGCTTGTTTAAGCTAGAATTGGAAGTGCTATCAAATAGTGAATCTTTATTACTTTTTGAATGTGGACTGTAAGAATTAAAACCAGAACTCGAGTGATTTTGATTGATTAAGTCTAGTGTGACTAGGTATTCACTTGAAATCAGTAGTAAAGAATTCAATAGCTTGTTAAGTTTGGATTTCAATCCTAGGTTAAGTTCGCAAATTTTTGTTAAGTCTTTAGATTAAATTTGATTGTTGGGTCTGCTCATATCAGCTAGATGTTTGATTTCTTTTAAGTATGAAAGCATTCGTGTGTTTATTACCACACTAATTATTATAAGGAAATGTTAAAACTCTAATCGAACACTGAACAAAGAAAGCGCAAGGCAACTTGTGCTTATGAACCCGGATTGAAAATTAATATTAAGAGGTTTAATTTGCCGATTTAATCTCTCAACATTTTGGCATTGTTTTCGGGGAAGTTGTCATTTCTTATTCAGGTAACCATTATCATTTGAGTTTCAAGATCTTGCAGGACTGTCAGAGGGTGAATAGAGTACGGTAAGACGTGAGTGAAGAGCCACACATCCACTTTTGTGGGGTTGCTCCAAAGTTTGACTGATCACTACTTGCTCTAGAGTTTTATTTATTTTATCTATATGCGTAGGAGTACAGGTAGACCTAAGGATAGCAAAGGTAGATTTATTTCCAGTTCTAAATTTCCTACAACTTTTGGATCATTTAATATACTCATTCTTACCGCTGCTAATTGATATGAAGGTCTGAGAAAAGAAGGAGGAAGTGTTGATACCAACGTGGTTTTGGATTAGGAATTCTTAGATCGAGGGGGAGAAGGTCATTCAGTAGGTTATCTTTGATAACCCTGTGGATGAACTAGTGGAACAACAAGACAACTAGGATGAGAAATCAACCAACATCAACTGTGTCCCACTACCCCCTATTCATACCATAATCAACAAACCCCAGTGGGTGCCAGTTGCAGAAATGGATCATCAAGATGGGGAGGATAGACACAATGAAGAATGCCAGGAAGAGGGAGAAGGTCCTCGACGCAACGGGAACCTCTTTAGAGGGGGCAACTAAGAAGATGAAGAGGAGGTTACCTTCGGATTCCCTATCCTAGATGTGACTCGTGACATCACAATGAAAAGCATTCCAATGGCATCTCTCCCATTGTTCTACGGTAAATCATTTGAAGATCCCGATGCCTTTCTTTTTGAATTCGATATTTTATGTCGCAGTTATAATTATTATGATGATGCTCATAAACTTAAATTGTTTCCTGCCACATTAAAAGATGCAGCCCTTAGGTGGTTCATGAGTCTAGGGAAACACACTATATACACATGGGATGACATGAGATCAGTTTTTCTTAAAAAGTATCAAGATTTTTGTAAAATTAGGGACATCAATGATATCCTTAGGATGCAACAAAATGAAGATGAAAACCTAGAAGAGTATCTTGAATGGTTCCTATACAACTTCCACAAATCCCGTGGGTCCAACCTAGATGAAAAGATTATCAGAACTGTGTTCCTAAAAGGGCTGAGAGATGACTGCATTGAAACATTAAACCTGCTCAGTGGTGGAGACATTTATAAAAAACAATTTGCTAAAGTCATTAAGCTGTGTCACACCTATTCTAGAAGCCAAGCCAAAGTGGGGAAAAAGATTCGGGAACTTAGAGACAATTCTAGAGACTATGTGCAAAAGAAAACCACGGCTAATGATGTTACAAGAGTCAATATGGGGAACCTATTAGAAAAATTTAAAACTGATATCTTGAACACAATCAGTGACCAGCTAGACACCATGAAAATTAAACAAAAGTAGGAAGTCGAGAAGGCAGCCATGGCAGTCTTTTGTTCCAAGTGTAGGCATAAACATGCAGAAAGGGAATGTCCTTTAAACACCATTGAGGTCTGTGGAATCTATACCCTAGAACACCTGACCAAGAAGTTCCCATCACTTCCCGACTTACAGGCCATCTACAAGGGGAACACTGAAACCGTTGACCAATCTCAAGCAACCAAAAGACCCACCTGGAGAGGCCAAAGTCAGAATGTGTTTCCAGATCCAAATCCTCAAGGTTATAGCTAGACTTAGCCATGGACCTTTCCTGCATCCTACCCTCCTTGGGTTGCTTAGAAACCACAAAATATTGCCTGGGGCTAGAATTAGAGGAAAAACCCCTATGCCAACAACTATCAACCTCAGCCCCAATTCTACGCGCCTTATCCAAATATGTCAAGTACTTCATATAATCTGACCATGCAAACCTATCAACAAGCATATAACCCTAATATGTATCAACAACCTACATTTCCACCACCTCCTTTGCATCAATTATTACCTGCACCTACTAACCCATCATCTTCGCAGGCACCTGCTACCATAAACCCACCCTGTCCTACATTGTTGCCTGCGCAACCTGTACCTAACCCAAGTCATAATAGGTTACCTCAACCAGTGCAAAACATTGATATTCAGCCTTTTCCTACATACATGATCACTACCATTCCTATGAATGAAATCCAATTACGATCAGGAAAGATAGTCAACAAAGGAAAATCAGTTGTTGTCATCCAAGAAGAGGTACCCTCCATGTCATCCGAAAATCATTCACAAAACGAAAAACAACAACCACAGAAGGAAGAAGAATCACCTGAACCACCGTACCCGGAGAGACTAATTGTAAAGAAAGAAGAGATCCCACTTGAATATGATCTGGAAAATGAACTTAGGAATGTCTGTATTAAAATCCCACTTTTACAAGAAATTAGAGACATTCCCATATACACCAAAATTGTCAAGGATATCTGCATTAAGAAACCGAGGAGGAAGGGGCATAAGAACCAGAATGTCAAAATCATGAGCCAAATGTCCACTATGATTTCTGACATGCCTTCCAAATACAATGACCCCGAGAATCCCATTATCACTATTGAGATAAATGGAGTACTCCTGCCAAACACTCTTGTAGATCTAGGGCCAGCAATAAATGCAATGAATTATGAAACAATGATGTCATTACAACTACCTGGTAAATCTATCGTTAGACCGATAGGATCCCTAGAGAACATAATAGTTACTATTTCCTCTTGGCAATACCCCATATATTTCATAGTCATTTCTCCAAAAAACTCTAGGCCCAGACACCTGGTAGTCCTAGGGCGACCATGGCTAGCAACGGCTGATGCCGTCATAGGATGCAGAAATGGGGAAATGATCATTTCTAATGGTCCTCAAAATCAATAATTGTCTATTTTTCCACCTGCTCAGACAGCTACCGAAGTACCATTATGGCTCGAAAACCCATATGGAGATGAAGATTGCATGTTCCCCTTGTTAACATTAGATCAGTCTAGAAGTCTCCAGGAGCATTCTGATGAGCATGTTTTGCAGCAGTTTTTAGCAGATAGCTCTAGTATCAATTATCACATTTCTTTTAATGGTCATCAACATGGTTTTAGTGATGAGTTTCAGGAAACCTACCACCCAGCTATCTTCGCCTCATTTTCAGCAATGGAGGAAAGCCATGAGCTCACCACAGAACCGATGGAAATATTTGAAGGGAAAATTTTACATATTGGTACAGGATTGGTTGCAGAACAAAAGCAGCAGTTGATGAGTATGATTCGTGAACAAACCAGAGCATTCACATGGGATTACTTGGATATGAGGGGTATACATCCAGACACTTTCATCCACCATATCTATACGAATGAAGAAATGAGACCTATTTGGCAACCACAAAGGCATATGAACCCAACATTAAAGGACATTGTCAAGGAGGAGCTTCAGAAACTTTTGGTCGTAGATTTCATTTACCCTATTTATGATAGTAAGTGGGTGTCACCTCTGGTAGTAGTTACAAAGAAGAACGAAAAGTGGTGGATGTGCGTTGACTACAGAGAACTAAACAAGGCCACATTGCGCAACTATTTTCTATTACCCTTCATCGATCAAGTTCTCGACACGCTTTCAAGTAAGAAATATTTTTCTTTTCTAGATGGGTACAATGGGTACAATCAAATACAAATAACCAAAGAAGACCAGGAAAAGACTACCTTTACATGCCTGTGGGGTACTTATGCATATAAAGTCCTCCCCTTTGGTCTTTGTAACACCCCACCACTTTCCAAAGAGTTGTACTTGCCATTTTCTCTGATCTAATCCATGACTGTGTGGAAGTATATATGGATGACTTCATAGTCTATGGATATGACTTTCCATTGGCTTTGGAAAATCTAGAGAAGGTATTGATTCATTGTCAAGAAATTGATTTGGCCCTTAGTAGCGATAAATGTAGAATTATGCAAACTAAGGGAATGGTTCTCGGCCATCATGTGTCATTTGAAGGGATTCAAGTTGACCCTGCAAAAATCAAGGTAATTTTGAGTATCCCTATTCCGAACTCGGAAAAATAGGTAAGAAGTTTTCTAGGGCATGCAGGATATTATCAACGATTTATTGAGAATTTCACTAGAATTGGTGATCTGAATTGGATCCATGAAGAATGATCAAAGCACCATGACTGTATCAATTCAGGACAAAACTTCGAATTTAAGAGCACATAGCGATCAGGAAGACCTTTGAACAGTGGAAATTGGCAACCAGAGAGGAATGACGAGGACCCCGGTCAAAGGGCACTGACCGAGGCCCATGGAGACCGCGCAGGAGGTGAAACTAGCACTTGGGAAGCCTGTATCGGGAAAAGGAGGAAATTTCTGATGCACGATTTAATCGTGCATCATTGGGCAAAACCACTCGAGAAGGAGAGGCCTCAAGCACTTGATTGCATGGAAGGCGGGAAAACCGTCGGGAAAATGCTAAAGGCTGAAGGCGGGACCCGCGCTCCAAAACCAACGGTATTCATCGGGGGCACCCTTGGGTGGTAAGCGGATTTGGAGAAAAACGAGCGATTCCACTCTACGCCCGACGCGTGGCAGGCGGAGGAAAGAGAAAATCGCCGCTCATCACGTGCTAACGGTCGAGCAAGTCAACCGTGCGAAATGAGCGAATGGCGTCGAATCTAGGGGCTCCAAATCTAACGGCTGAGGTCATGCCCGATGGGGGAACGAGATTTAACAGGGGATTAAGCCGTGATGTATAAGGATTTGAGGTCTAATTTGACCGCTGAGGTGGTGGATGACTCATTCCACAGTGTAACCGAAACACGGAACTGACAAGGAAGAGCTGGCACAGTTCGTAGGAGGACAAGTGGCCACTTACTGTGAGCTGTTGATTAAGACACAGAGACAGGGAACTCCAAGCGAGCAACAGCAGGTGACCCGATGGGGGATGGAAGAGGAAACGAGCAGTCATGAGCCAGAATGGCTTTAAGCCATGAACAAACAAAACAGAACATAGGGGGAGACCGAGAGGGAGGATCGAAGAAAGAAGAAGATGAAGATAGAGAACGAAGAGATAATGAAGCAAAAAGCAGAAAGATAGAGAGCCGAGCTGGCCTGCAGCATAAGGTAGCATCGAGCCATCCCTGAGAGGATCTGTCGAGGAACTGAGAACCACATTGGGATCCTTCCATTAAATACCAGAAAGGTCAAGAGCTGGTAAGGAAAAGAGTCTGTGCACTCTAGTGGCTTGAGGGATCCAAGAACCACCCTACTAAGCAATTCTGTTTCAGGAGACTCAGATTGAGCTCCTCATTGTAATTCTATACTTTAAAGACACAATAAAAGAAGGCCACCATTGAAAGCTGGACTCGAGACGTAGCCCTGGAGGATAGGGTGAACTCCTTATTAATTGATTATGTTCTTCTATTTTCTTACTGTATTTCTCTGTTGTTTTCTATTTCCAGTGTCTATGTATTTCGCAATCTGATCCATTCGTTGCCTAAAATGACATAGACACACACCAGCACACGAGTCTGTAATACCTTCATTCAATAAATCTTTAACTAAGATCACTCAAGGGTGATTTTTAGATCAAGTGGTATCAGAGCTCTGGGCAGTAAAGGTTAGACAAGCTTGTGTTGGTTTAGCTGTTGAATGCTAACTAGATCAAAGCTCAAGTTAGGAGAAGGAGAGTTGGTTGAAACTAATCCTGAGATTGGGAGAGTCTATCCTCAGAAGACAATGTCAGAAGAAGGTTCTATAGGACCATACCCTCAATTCATCGATAGTTTCCTATCCATAAAGTCCATGGTTGAAGAAATGTATAGGGACTTTAGAAAGCATAAGGAGGAAGATTCATTAGGCTTCAAGCAAGACAAGGGAGAAGATGAGTCTCACTTCCATGACCACTCAAAAGGAAAAGGGAAAGAAGAAAGATTTCTCACACCTCCTAACAGCCTTGAACACAAAAAGAAATCATCTTTGATCAAACTAGATGTTAAATTTGATTTACCTATATATGATGGAGAGTTGAATACAAAAAAGTTGGACAATTGGATTAGGAAAATTAATGTTTATTGCAGAGTGCAGAGTATTGATTCAGACAAGAGCAAGATTTAGTTGGCAAGCCTACGCCTTGGAGGCACCGCCTTGGTTTGGTGGGAAGGTAGGACCCAAGGTGATATGAAAAGACATGGTAAGACTATCTCTGTCTGGAATGAATTTGTTTCTGCAATCAAAAAGCAGTTCTATCCATTGGCCTACATGCAACAAGCCATGATGAGTTGGCAAACTCTTCGGAAGTTGAAGGGGCAAAGTGTGCAAGGGTACAATCAAGAATTTAGAAAGAGAGCATTGATTCTAGGAATCTCATTAGACTCGCCAGAGACTCTGTTGAGGTACATTTGTGGTCTACACAGGTACATGAGGCATACCATCCTCATGTTTAATCCCACTAGTATAGATGAGGTATCTGTACAAGCTACTCCTCTAGAAGCTAGAGGAAAGAATGGAAATCCAGAAGTTTGGGGACCATCCCAACCCATTGCAAGCAAGAATAAGGAGAAAAGAAAGCAGAAATGGAAATCAAGGAAGGCTAATACTGCACAGAAGAGCAAAGATTCATGCACTCATTGTAAAAAGGATGGGCATGATGATGAGCACTATTGGATTCTGCATCTAGAGCTGAGACCTAAGAAGTTCAAGGGAAAGAAGAAGAAGACTATTGCAGCTATTCAGAAGGATTTGGGGTCAGACCCAGGAAATGAAACAACTATTGCAGCTATAGGTATACAAGGTAAGAATTCAGAAGCATCTACTAGTAATTATGCACAATCTATTACTGATGAAGAAAATGAGAGAAAAATGCATGAGCTTTTCCATATTCGGGTTATTTCCAAACATCAAAAGATTTATACTTTGTTTGATAGTGGCTCACAAGTAAATCTAATTTCTGAAGCAATTGTAAAGAAATTGGGATTAGTAACTACATATCACAAGAAACCATACCCATTAGGATGGTTGAATGATAAATCACAACTACAAGTGACTAGACAGTGCAAACTCAAGTTTTCTTTTGGGTCAACATTTGTAGATGAGGTTGAGTTAGATATAGTTCCTTTGGATATATGTGGAATTATTTTAGGAAGTCCTTACTTGTATGACAGAAAAGCTATTTTCTATAGAGCTGAGAATAAGTATCTACTTGTTAAAGATGGAATCTAATACTTTGTAAGATCTCATAAGCTCAAGAATAATTATACTCTCATAAACTTAGGGCAAATGAAACAAATGATAAATTCATGTAAACAATTCTTACTGATGGTTGTAAAGGAAAAGAAACCTGATAAAACCAATGTATTTGAAGGCTGTAATGCTGAACAACAAGCTGATTTAGAAAAGGTTGTTTCAGAGTATGATATCTTGTTTCAAGAACCTAAAGGTCTGCCACCCAAAAAGGAAATAGTACATGATATTATTTTGCAGCAAAATGCTCCTTTTCCTAACATTGGAATGTACAGGTTGTCTGCTTTAGATAATGCTGAAATCAAGAAGCAGGTGCAGGAGTTGCTTGAGAAAGGGTTCATCAGACCTAGCACATCACCATGTGGGTCACCAATCATTTTGGTGAGAAAGAAAGATGGCTCATGGGGAATGTGCATTGACTACCGAGCACTGAATAAGATAACAATCAAAAATTGTTATCCCCTTCCTCGCATAGATGATCTTTTAGATCAATTGAAGGAAGCTGTTTATTTTTCCAAGCTAGACTTGCACAGTGTATACCATCAGGTCAGAGTTGCAGAACAAGATGCATGGAAGACTTCTTTCAAAACAAATCATGGATTGTATGAGTGGTTGGTTATGCCTTTTGGCTTAACTAATGCGCCTACTACTTTCATGAGATTAATGAATGATGTACTCCGACCTTTTCTTGATGATTTTGTTATTGTGTATCTGGATAACATTCTGATTTTTAGCAAAACATGGGAAGAACACCTAAAGCATGTTAAGCAGACACTATATGTTTTGAAAAGAGAAAAACTTTATGTTAAGCTCTCAAAATGTGAATTTGGAAAAACATCTATGAATTATTTGGGTCATATAGTAGGGGGTGGTGAATTGAAAATAGATCCCTCTAAAGTGGCAGTCCTTGTAAATTGGCCTAAACCCAAGTCTGCTACAGAAGTGAGAAGCTTCTTAGGGGTAGCACAGTATTGGAGGAAGTTCATTTCTAACTTTTCCTCAATTGCAGCTCCCTTGCATGCTTTGACAGGATTGAACAAGGTGTTTCAGTGGGGAGGCAAACATCAAAAAGCCTTCGACACCTTGAAAGAAAGATTAGCACAACACCTGTACTAGCACTGCCTGATCTGTGAAGACCATTTGAGATCCAAATAGATGCCAGTGACTCTGCCATGGGAGAAGTTTTGAGACAGCACGGTAAACCCATATGTTATCATTCTGAGACTTTTAATCCTACAGTAGTTAACTATCCTACATGATAAATAATTGTATGCATTAGTTCAGAGTGTGAAAAAGTGGAAACATTACTTAATGGGCAAAGAGACATTAATACATACTGATCATCAACCACTTCAATATCTACACTCCCAAACTAAGTTGTAGCAATCAAGACACTACAGATGGATGGGGTTTCTACAATAGTTTCATTTAGTCATCAGATATAAAAAGGGCATACATAATAAATTTGCAGACATGTTATCTAGACCCATTATAAGTGCATCTACTATACTTAAGCATAATTTTGTGTTACATGAGAGTTACATTGAACAATATGCTCAAGATATAAACTTTAAAGATGTATATGCAACTTTAAGTCAAGGCAAAAGAATAGAAGAATTGGACTATCATATAAAGGACTGACTCTTACACCATTGTGGGAAACTCTGCATTCTGCAAATTGAAAGGGTGAAGCTAATTAGAGAAGCACACACTTCTCTGATATCAGGTCACTTTGGGGTAAGTAAAACAGTTGCACAACTGCAAAGATTTTGTTATTGGCCAAAAATGAATGAAACAGTTTCTAGATATGTAAGAGGGTGTACTATGTGTGCTAAAAGCAAGCCCAGCAATAGAAAACTAGGCTTGTACACTCCATTACCAGCAGGGAAAATTTTAAGAACCCCCCCTAAATTTACGTGTATAATAAATGGGCAAATCTCCATGGTATATAGGAAAAATGAAAGGCGATTTTATCAATAATATGATATGTATATATAATTTTTTGGCGAATCTCTCACCAGGCATGGCGAATATTTTACTTAATTATAAAATCTTGTGTTTATTGAATACACAAATGAATACATTGCATTTCTTTAAAATATCTTTTGCAATCAAAATTACTGAAATTACATATCGATAACCTAGTGGGTGTAGGATAAAATTCACCCGTGCCATTCACAGAAAGCATGAGAAAAAACCTAATACTATATATAAAAACAAGAAAAATTCAAATTCATCACTTCTAGGGACCTCATAACCACCCTGCCAATACACAAGTATGTTCTTGTTTACCCAAATTACAATCTGTTTACTCCAGCATATGTTGGAAAGTTATAGAAGGATGACTAGTGTAATCAATCCATTCCTTTTAGCCCTGGATTTGTTTCAGTTTAAAACAGAAGTATACAAATATACTTGTCCAATGTCTATGCTTTAACCATTCACCTTAAGATGTTTTTACAATATAATTTCCTAAGTCTATTTAATATCTTCATTATCATAAAAACCAACCTATATCCATCTTAACTCCACATCTACCACTCTTAGGGGGATGAAATCTATTTATCCCTCTGAGCACTTGGTAGACCCAAAATTAAGATGGATCTAAGATGATAGAATTTCCCCTTTAAATAGTCTATGCTCACATGAATACCATGGTATTACCATGGGTCAATACCATGGGTTATCATAAACCTGGAGCTTAAAAATTACTATTAGTAATTTATAAAAATGAATAAAATTAATAGTTGATTTTTATTTTATTTTTTATTTTAACCACGCTAAAATGTTTAACATACATTAAATTACAACATCCATTTTTACTCTTGATCGGATCAAATATTTTTTCACTCTATGCTAGTTTGCATATCACGATAATTGATACCTCTCGGGGGTTAGTAGATCCCGAGTAAAGATGGATCTATGCTGGTTTAATTCCCCCATTTAAATAGGCTACATTCCAGGTGAATACCATGGGTCAAAACCATGTGCCATTTTGGTGATACCATAGGTCAATACCATGTGCCATTTTTATTTTTATTAATACTAATATTAGGGTTAATAATGTTTTTTTGCATGGTATTAATAACAATCTAGTCCATGGTATTTGTCCCATAGTATTTTTCCCATAGGTTTCACCTAAATATAACACATTTTTTGAGTGTTCGTAAATATAAGGTGACTTATGGAGTAAATATAAAAAAAATTGTTTTATTTGTTTACCATACCTCTCGTTTATTTATATTTTTATTAATTTACCATACCTGTTTTACAAATATGGTATTTGGCCCATAGGATTCACTTAAATAAAACCTCTTTCTTGAGCCTTCATATATATAACGAGGGTTATGGACTAAATATAAAAAGAGGTTTTATTTATTTACCATGCGTCTAGTTTATTTATATTTTTATTTATTTACCATACCTTTTGAGTAAGTATAAAAAGACGTTTTATTTATTTATCATACCTCCACTTTACTTATATTTTTATTTGTTTACACCCTTGCATGTATATAAGGTGACTTATGGAGTAAACATAAAAAATGTTTTATTTATTTATCATACCTCTCATTTATTTATATTTTTATTAATTTACCATACCTCTTTTATAAAAATGGTATTTGGGCCTTTGGCCCATAGGATTCACTTAAATAAAACCTATTCTTGAAAATGGGCAAATTGAAGGTTGTAACTCCTAATTTCAAGGGCTAAATTTACCTTTTTTACCCTCTCCCTTAAAATAAGGTGGGCTATTTGAGGTGATTTGTAAAAATGTAGATACAAAATATTCACCCACTAAAAATTTAAAACCCCTTAATTTTGCCAAAGGGTGAACATTCGCCCTGAAAATTTTCTATGATTACCAGTTCCTTCTTACCCTTGGGAAAGTGTTTCCATGGATTTTGTTGGAGGACTGCCTAAATCTAGGAAAGGTTGTGATTATCTATATGTTGTTGTGGATAGGTTCAGCAAAATGTGTATTTTGATACCTTGTAATAAACAGATTACAGTTGAACACACTGCAAAATTGTTCTTTGAACATGTATGGGTTCATTTTGGATTGCCCACTTCCATTGTATCTGATCGAGACACCCGATTTGCGGGCAAGTTTTGGTCAAGTCTGTGGGAACTGATGGACACCAAACTAAATAAAAGCACAGATTTTCATCCACAAACTGATGGCCAGATAGAAGTGGTTAACAGGACAATGATCCAGTTACTCAAAGGATATTGCAGGAAACATCCTAAGCTTTGGGATGAACATTTGTGTTATGTTCAGCATGCTTACAATAGAGAAAAACATTCTTGCACACAGAGTTCTCCTTTTGAGACTTGTTTTGGTTTCACACCAAGGTCTCCTTTGGACTTTGTCTTTCGTAAAGATACCACAGTTGATGGACACAGTGATGTGGACAAGGCAACTAGGTTCATTGAACAAATCCAGGAGATCCACCAAGCAGTACAGGAATAGCTGGAAAAGAGCCAAGCCAAATACAAGGCTAGGCATGACAAGCATCGGATGGAGCATAGTTTTCAGGTTGGTGACCAAGTTTGGTTGTATATCAGCGAAGACAGAATGCAAGGTGAAGGTAAGAAGCTAAAGCCTATCAGGTATGGACCTTTTAGGATACTTGAGAAAATTAGTGAGAATTCTTTTCACCTTGATCTACCAGCTTACATGCACATCTACTCAGTCGTAAATGTAGATTGCTTGAGATTGTTTGAACCCTCTCTAATTGAGGATCCCGAAGAGCAAAGTCAATTGCCTTCTATTGATGACCTGCTACCTGAATATATTATTGAATTGCAGGAAGACATAGTTCTAGAGAGGAAGGTGAGGATGACGCGCAAAGGAGATGTTGAGTACCTCAGAAATGGGCTCAAAGGTTCAAAGCTGAGCACTGCAAATTGGATAGATATTGGACAATTGAGACAATTGTACCCTCACTTAGTCGATGCTTGAAAACCAACTTTTGGTGGTCCAAAAGCTTTTTCAGTGGGAAGGCCGTGGTCCGAATTAGATCCATGAAGAATGATCAAAGCACATCACCATGCGGAAAAGGAGGCAGTTTCTGATGTGCGATTCGCGCTAATCGCGCATCGCTGGGAAAAACCCCTCGAGAAGGAGATGCCCCGAGCGCTTGGTCATATGGAAGCCGGGAAAACCATGGGGAAAATGCTAAAGGTTGAAGGCAAGACCCGCACTCCAAAAATAGTGGTATTTATTGAGGGCACCCTTGTGCAGTAAGCGGATTTGGATCCACTCAGCGCCCGATGCGTGGCAGGTGGAGGAGAGAGAAAACCGCCGCTCATCACGCACTAACAGTCGAGCAAGTCAACCGTGCGAAGTGAGTGAATGGCATCAGATCTAGGGGCTACAGATCTAACGGCTGAGGTCACGCTCGATGGGGGAACCAGATTTAATAGGGGATTAAGCCGCAATGTATAAGGATTTGAGGTCTGATTTGACCACTGAGGTGGCGTATGACTCGTTCCACAGTGTAACCGAAACACCGAACCGATGAGGAAGAGCTGGTGCAGTTCGTAGGAGGACAAGTGGCCACTTCCTATGAGCCATTGATGACAACGCAGAGACAGGGAACTCCAAGAAAGCAGCAGCAGGCGGCCCAACAGGGGATGGAAGAGGAAACGAGCAGTCATGAGCCAGAGTGGCTTTAAGCCATGAATAGACAGAACAAAACACAGGGGGAGACCGAGAGGGAGGATCGGAGAAAGAAGAAGAAAAAGACAGAGAATGAAGAGACAGTGAAGCAAAGAGCAGAAAGACAGAGAGCCGAGCTGACCTGCAACATAAGGTAGCATCGAGCCATTTCTGAGAGGATCTGTCTAGGAACTGAGCACCACATTGGGCTCCTTCCATTAAAGACCAGAAAGGTCAAGAGCTGGTAAGGAAAAGATTTTGTGCACTCTAGTGGCTTGAGGGATCCAAGAACCACCCTGCTAAGAAATTCTGTTTCAGGAGACTCAGATTGAGCTCCTCATTGTAATTCTCTGCTTTAAAGACATAAAAAGAAGGCCACCACTGAAAGCTGGACTGGAGACGTAGCCCTAGAAGAGAGGGTGAACTCCTTATTAATTGATTGTGTTCTTCTATTTGCTTACTGTGTTTCTCTGCTGTTTTCTATTTCCAGTGTCTGTGTATTTCAAAATCTGATCGATCCGTTGCCTAAAATGACATAGACACACACCAACACATGAGTCTGTAATACCTTCATTCAATAAATCTTTAACTGAGATCACTCAAGGGTGATTTTCAGATCAATTGGAACACCATTATTTAAATTGTTAACTAAATATGTTGACTTTGTATGGAATGTTAACTGTCAACAGTCTTTTCAGTTACTGAAGGAAAGATTGTCTACAACTCTAGTGCTAAGAGGGCCAAATTGGTCCTTACCTTTT
This sequence comes from Pinus tabuliformis, assembly GCA_031772625.1. NCBI lineage: Eukaryota > Viridiplantae > Streptophyta > Pinopsida > Pinales > Pinaceae > Pinus > Pinus tabuliformis. Next base: position 46,784,090 of record CM062815.1, read on the forward strand.
CATATTTGTACAAATGCTTCAGATACTGCACTGGGAGCAGTTTTGGGACAAAGGGAGGATAACTTTCCCTATGCCGTTTACTTTGTTAGCAAAAATCTTTCTTCTGCTGAATTAAATTATTCGGCTACTGAAAAAGAGTTTTTAGCAGTCGTGCATGCTATAGGGAAGTTTAGACATTATCTTACTAGTTATTAGACATTTTTCCATACTAACCATTCTGCTGTTATATTTTTAATGAATAAACCTATTACTAACGGTAGGATAACTAGATGGTTGTTGCTTCTACAAGAATTCAATATAACTATAATTGATAGGCCTGGAAGAGATAACTTGGCAGTTGATTTCTTATCTCGTTTGAATCTTACGTAGGGAAGCATGCCAACGCCAGTGCCCGATGAATTCCTAGATGAAGCTCTATTTTCCATTTCTACTATTACTCCTTGGTTCACTGATGTTGCCAATTATCTGGTATTAGGAAAACTACCTCAAAACATGTCGGCCCGAGAGAGGCATAATATAGTACAACGCAGTGCTAGTTTCTCTTGGATTGAGGGAGGTCTATTTTATATGCAGCCAGACTTGATTATGAGGTGGTGTGTGTGGGAAGATGAAATGCATGATATATTAAGTGCCAGTCATAATGAGCCTTGTGGTGGCCATTTTACTGATAAAAGAACAACATATAAAGTTCTCTGTACCGGATACTATTGGCCTACCCTATTTAAAGACGCCAATAAGTTTTTTTTTAGTTGTGAGGCTTGCCAATGAATGGGAAGCCTAGTTGCCTCCGATGAAATGCCTCTTCAACCACAAATTGCCATTGAACCCTTTGAGAAGTGGGCATTGGACTTCATAGGGCCCATCTCCCCAATGTCAAATAAGAAGAAATATATTTTGGTGTGCACTGATTACGTCACCAAGTGGGTGGAGGCTAAAGCATTATATGCTGCCACTAAAAAGGCAGTAGTAGAGTTTTTGTACACGGACATCTTTGCAGTATTTGGGGTGCCTCGTGAAATTGTCACTGATGAGGGAACCCAATTTACATCAAAGTTGGTCAAGGCACTCACGGAGCAATATCAAGTTAAGCACCACAAATCAACTCCTTACCACCCCTAGGCTAATGGGCAAGTGGAGTCTACAAACAAAGTTTTGGAATCCATCCTTACAAAAATAATTCAACTGCATCACAAAGATTGGGCGGAAAAGTTACCAGAAGCACTATGGGCTTACTAGATCACTTGGAGGAATGTGACCGAACACACACCTTATGAATTAGTATATGGTAAACAAGTACTCTTGCCCATCGAATTCCAAGTAAAAACATTCAGAATTGCCACTCAATTGGGCATGAATTTAAATGAGGCTCAAGAACAGAGATTGATGCAATTGAACGAGCTTGATGAGATCCAACAAGATGCCTACCACAGAACTACATTAGTACAGAACCAAAGAGCCCGATGGCATGACAAATTTATTAAGAAGAAAGTCTTCCATCCAGGTGACTGGGCCTTGTTATACGATAGTAAGTTTAAGCATTTCAAAGGTAAATTTTCTACTAGATGGTTAGGACCATATGAGGTAACTGAAGTTTTTGATAACGGTTTAGTTTGTATTTGTACTATCGATGATGATAAGACTTCTTTTGTAGTAAATGATCATCGGCTTAAATTTTATCATAAACCACTTTCACATGATCAGTTTTTGCAGGAAGTTCGAAGGGATCCGGATTTGGAGCTGATTCATGCCAATGATTAGCCCCTTGCTGATTCAGTTGATTAATTCTTCTTATATTTACATATGTGTATATATATATATATATATATATATATATATATATATATATATATATATATGTATGTATATATATATATATATATGTATGTATGTATGTATATATATATAGATACATACATACATACATACATACATACATACATACATATATATATATATATATATAAACCAATGGGCTGTCACTTTTCATATCTGCAGGAGGTCCTCCCCACAACCCATGTAGAATAAAGGAGGAATTCACTAGGAGCAATTTTATTCCTTTATCCAGGTCTGGTGGATTATTTATGGAAAAGGAACTAGTGGAGTCTTCATTGGAAGCCTTTAGACTCTCTAAACATGAAGCTCCTTAGCATTGACTGATCCAGGCTCGTAAATAATATGGACCAGTATTAGTTTAGGGATTCCTTGAGTATAGAATTGTTCTTTTCAGGGCTCAAGGAAATTTTTACGGAAAGGAAACCCCCTGGATTCTACTATGGGCAATTCAGACTCTCTAAACATGAATGCCTCAAGCACTAACTACTTTAGGCTTGTTAAAATAATAAGGTAGTAATAGTTTAGGGATCCTTTGAGCATTGAATTATTCTTTTTTGGGCCCAAAGGAATAACTACGGAAAAGAAGCCGCCATGGAGCTCTCTTTTTGGTCATTTCTAGCTCCCTAAAGAAGAAATGCCCTAGGAAGTCATCATTCCAGGCTTGGTTAAAATCCATGGATTGATAGGCAGTTCCTTTTTCTGAAGGTAATGAGCAGCCTGTTTGGAGGTCTTGCAATCATGTTCAAACAGCCTATGCCTTATACTTTGTCTAAATTCAATTGGTTTTTATGAATGAGGATCCCAAAATTATGGTTCAAACAGCCTATGTCTTATACTTTGTCCAAATTCAATTGGTTTTTATGTATGAGGATCTTGGATCATGTCAAACAGCCTATACTTTGTGCTCAATATAAAATGCAACTTATTAGCACATATGGGGGTCCTGAGATTCTATCTAGATCTGTGTCCTATAATTTTACAATTGCTATCATAGTGTATACGTAGAACTCTTCTGGATCATAAGAGATCATCGTTATATAAATGTCAACATGTTTCCGAGCCGGGACCTATCTTCACCAACAGTCAAAGATGATCGGGGTTAACAATTCATTCTGTGTAAGTACAGATCTAGGGGATCAGTACTCAATTTTCCAAGGATACAACATGTTAATTGAGTTCCATTTCCAGGATCAGGGTCGTGGCACACAATTGCAGCAAGCATTACTTACATTCAAGCTCTGGTAAGCACATCCGATCACACAATCGACACCAAATCGCTAAAGTGGTTTAGGTACATGCTTGTATTCTGCTTGAATTTAACTAGTAGATGGTTAAAATGATATCATAGAAGTATACCTCTGAATCCCTCCTAAGTTCACCCATAATCATATATCATGATTCCTTACCTGTCTATTCCCAATTTCATAAGCGATTACCCTCCAGCACATTGACGAGACATGAACCACAGCTGCCACTCACTCATGATCTATCCTCACCATGTGATGATGTCTGCCCTCTCCGTGCTTGGCCATTGTTTCATAGCACCTCTCAGTAATCATGAGGAGGACGAGCCACCTCTCAGCCAAGATACTCACATGCTTCCTCAAAATATTGCAAAGGGAAATCAAGCATTCACACTATGAACCGGCTGTGGATGGGATGATCACCATAATGGTAACGATCTCACAGTCCCCATCTGTCATAATGATGAACCTCCATTCAAAATTAATACAAGGGTGCCTGCGACCATGGTTAGAGAATCAGGGAGAGCCAAAGGTGTAGAGATGAATTGGGGGAAAGAGAATTGTAGCTGAACACAGACACCATGGGTGCGGATAGGCATGAACCGACCTTTGGCCAGTTCACATGTAGCACAGAGTATGAGCAATGCAGAGGTATTATGGAGGAGAAGGGTTGGATGACATTTCTACAGAGGTTTCAAGGCTATAATGATCAAGTGGTGATGGCATTCGCACAAAGCTTCAATGGCAAGCACGCCCATGTCGCCAATTTAAACTTCAAAGTCATAGAGAAATCTATGAGCAGGGCCATTGGGTTACCGGCCATGGGCGAGAAATTTTCCAAAGGTGGGTAGCTAGAAATTCCCAATTGCACCTTGTTTTTGAAGCCTACCTACCGGTCAATCAGTTGGGCAAAAGGAGTGCTCCGCAACTGTATAGAGGAACGATGGCATCCATTACTGATGATGTTGCAGCGCTTCATGACCTGCGAAGGAAGGTTTGTTGTGGTATTCCTATACCATATTCAACTCATGATACATTTTAATGAAGGTAAACAGTTGAATATTCCTCATTTTTTGAAGTTAAGCTTGCACAAGATGGCTAGAGGTGTGCAGTCGGAGGGCAGGAAGCCCGAGACTGCACTATACCACCATAGTTTAATTAAAATAATGTTGGTCGCCAAGCTTAAGAAATGAAAACGGTCATGGGAGGACTTCCTAATTGAAGAATTCCCTGGGCAGGAAACACAAACTAAGGGTCAACAACAAGCAATAGGCCGCTCCCTAAAATTTGAAGATGCCACGCCCCCATCCAAATATGAGTCTACACCTACCCATTCTCTCGCTCCGGTTTCTGAACTCCCTTAGAAAACCAATGACAGTTTGAATGATGGCAAGAAAGAGTTTCCTGTGGAAGCCCTGGTGGGCTCAAAAAGGAAAAGAGAACGAGGTCAAACTAAGCCCAATCAACCTGAATTAAGCCCCATTGCCAAAAGTGATGCATTCGAATCCCTGGCAGATCCTTCCTTGAATCCTGAAAGCACCACACCCAAACCCAAACGTCGGCGATATTTGTGTCCCTTTAGCACTCCCCTAGTTCCCCCAGCCGAGACTTCTGCTCAAGGCCTCTGTTGGACTCGAAGCATGGCCCATACCCTGTAGTCCAAGGTTGAAGGCACTAGCTTCGAACATATACATATCTCGTCCTTCCATGATGTTGACATCCAGCAATCGAGAATGTCCCTAGAAGGAGAACCCACTACCATGGCCAAGGTGCATATCCCTAAGGATATTGCATGGGATATGGAGACTTCGTCTCCCACCCAACTTTCAGCAAGCAAGAGCATTACAAAGGTTAGTATGCCTCATTCTTCTCCAAAATAATGCAAAGGAAAGTCGCCCGGAAGTAGTACCTCATAGCAGTCGACAACCCCGACTAGAGCCCCTACATATGATGTTGAAGAAAACTTAAAGATCTGACTTGTCAAGTTGCGAAAAATGATCACCAAGCTCAGGGAACAATCCAATAAATACAAAGTTTTATTCCATTTCGTAAAGGATGTGAACCAACAAGTACAAGACTCTAACATGAAGTTGTACGCCTAGAACGATGCCTTGGCCAGGAAAAACAAGCGACTCCTACGGTGAAAAGCAGCAAGGAACAAGCCTGCCAAACGGTTGTGTTATCACAAAATATGACCTTGATAGGCTGCTGATCAAGTAGACTCTAAGTAATTCTTTCAAACCGATCTTTTGGTTGAGGCTTAGCCTCCTCAACCTGAGAGGGCTCTCTCACTAGGTTTAGGGTTTTTTATTAATGATTAGATGGCTAACTCTAGGAACAAAATGAACAAAAGTATGACTGGTTGACTGGTTGAAACTATGATTAGCAAATATCTATTGGGCTATGGAGTCAAAATAGTCTTCAACAAAACAACATGATCAACAAAACATGGAAGTCAAGGCACTTAGAGATTAGGTTTATGAATAAAACGGTAACACAATGAAACAACACAGTTTACAAGCATGTGAAGGAAGTTAGAGCATTTTCCAATGAATTCTAAGTATCACAAGCTTGTACCACTGAAAATAAGTAATTGAACAAAGCCATAAGAACATCAAACACATAAACTCTTTGTGAATCTTGAGTAATCAAATTGATCTCTGTATTAAGTATGAAAACCACATTTTTTTACAATAACGCAATATTTCCTTTACTAATGAAATTTCCAACCCCGATGAATTCGATTCTCAAGCTTAATATAGAGTTTTACATCCTTGGATACTATCATCCACCTTTAGAGGAATTCGAATTCCTAACTTAGACACTTATCTATTAAAAAACAAACTATTTAATTACAACTTGACAGCTAGCTGTCTTTAAGAGTCCTAATACAAATAGGAGTAAAAATCCTAGAACATGCTTTCAACAACCTTATATGGGTCTTCAATACATTCTTAAATCAGCTTCCAACCATGTCTTCGATTTTGATGATGTCCATAGTGTTGTTGCAAAACCTGTTTGAGTTATGTCCTAACTGTCCTGAAAAGTAGGAGACAGAGTTCCTCTTTTTAAGGCCCTTAACCCTTGGTGCTTATCTTCAAACAGGTTTTTGCTGGTGTATATGTGGCATACATTAATAATCTATTAAAGTATCATTTTCCACCTGTGCAAAAGGAAATTCGAGCATATGGTGTAAAGGATGAAACATGATTGTGCTACGAAAATACTTTGTTTTCGTAGCACAGCCTTTATATTACCTATGAAATATTCCTTGAAGCTTTGCTATCTACACCACTACCATCTGAGAGTTCATAACTGATCACATGTCTACCAGCAACCTCAAAATTTGGAACTAATCCGACCTTACTTTTGGAAAGAATCATGAAGTGCTAAATAATCATCTTCAGCAGTTTCGTAGCGCTCTACGAAACTGTTGTGTATGTTCTTTTTTCAACACGGCCTTCAAATATATGTAATTTGGGGAGTTTTTTCAAAATTCCAAGAGGACTTATATGATCAACCATAAAGAATCAAAATCACTAATCCTTATATATGTTTTTCTTCATAGTTGTTCTTCCTTTATATGCCAAAATTCTTCTTGTTTGCCGAAACTGTTATAATATACCTCCTTCACTGCCTCTTTTCAACACCCTGTTTGATTATTGTTGTAGACCCTTTTCCAGATTTGGTTAGTTGTATTTCCAGATCTTCAATTTGCCTCTTCAACCCCCTGTTTGTAGCTCTGAGCTGCGTATTAATTTTCCTTACAAATCTGGCTTCTTTGATTACAGGAACAGTCTAGGTGAGGTATTGATTTTCACTGCTAACTATTTCTAGTTTGGACACCTTTTCAGCCTCCCAGAGAACCTTCATCCTTTTGAAATTTTTCCTTTCAACAACATGCTCTCTTGCTCTCACTCTTAGTTTAGCAATTTCATTATTGGCAGCCTTTAAACTTTCTTTCATAACTGGCCTTTTCTGTTTGAGTGGCAGGAACTGTGTTTTGTCTCCTTCAGGTCTTGGAGATGGTAAGTCTATCAAATCCTCTTGAAAAGCAAAGGTTTATTTTTTTCTCTCCAATTCAACATTGGACTCCTGCATCTTCTTGGATTGCCTGGTTAAGGTCTTTCTAGGTTTAAAAACGAAAGCTGTAACATCATCCTCAAATTCCAGTTTCTTGGGCGGTTTCACTTTCTTCGACTTCCTTTGATCAAATTTTCTCACATCTGCCTACACCAAATGGGATTTTTTAATGTCAATGGCATTTAAGATATCATTTAAATCACCCTTCAAGCTTGAACCTTCTCCTGAGATCACTGTTTTTCCTTTCTCCTTTGCAATTTGGATTCTAGTCAACCTCTTTTGAACTGGTTTGCTGGTTAACTTCTCTTGTGTCTTTCATTTAACCTCAGATATTTTTTCCTTGGCAGATTTAGGAGTTTCAAGAATGACTGCTGGGGTTTTGCTTGCTTGCTCTTTCACATGCTTCCTAGGCTTTAACTTAACATACCTTTTTGCCCTGGACATTGCATACTTGCTGGTTTCTGCTAATGGAGGTCCTCTAACCCTAGGGCTAGTGTCTTCACTTTGTTTTTCTGTTCCAAAGTCACATAAAAACAAAAACGAATATCAATATTTGTTGACCCTTCTGAGCTCATGTAGAACTATCAATTTTATTAGGCCATGATGAAACAGGGAAGTCTCACACCCTTGGGATTTTAATTGTACTTTATCTGCCATCTTAGCCATACTTCGAAATAAGAAGTAAGGAAAATCTAGAGAAATCATACCAGTAAAATGTAAAAGGAGTTTAAAATGATATGAATAAACCTTTTGATATCTGCCTTCACAGGTGAAATAACGCTGAATGTTTAAGAGCAGGTTGGTATAGCTGTCCTTGATGTAGTCTTTGGGAACTGCCTTAGTTAAGTTGGTTTCTGAAAACTGTGGCTTCAAGAACACCTTACATGGTTCCATGTCGAATTTGAAGTTTTTGAACCATGTCTCTTTCCCCCTAGGAATTTCTGTCACCACCGCTATGACCTCGGGAGAAATTTGCAAATTAAGCATTCTGACCTTTGTACTTAAGCCACTGAAATTGAGTGCAAACTCATTTGTCACCTGAAAGTGCCCTCCCTGCAATTTCTTACAAAACTTCCAGCACCCTGCTTTCTTGAAGGCTTCTACAACTGCTTTGTCTCTGTTTAGGACCTCAGTGCTTTCAAGCTCTATTCTCAAGAAATTCCCAGACATGTGTCGTTTCTTCTCCTCTGTCATCTTTTCTTCTAAATTCCTATGACAAAACCGGCCTCTTTTGAAACTCAATTGATCAACCTTGCTTGCCAATGGTGGTCAGCTTCACCTGAATGATGAATGAGGAAAACCTTGGTGAACAATTACTGAAGTTTATTGTTCGAAAACAATTCTGTTTCAAGGGTTTGCATGCACACTAAAATGATAAGACTAGCCAGCCCTTTCGAATTTTGAAATTATCTTTCAAAATGAACCCTAAATTTGAAATGATGAGTTTGGAGTGATGGCATGCTTAAGGACTGACTCCTAGCTAACACCTAATAATGAAAATTTTAACGTAATTTGAACGGATTGATGTTTGACAAGACTTTTTTTATGAATCCATGCTTTCGTAGCGCGCAGGGAAAAGCGCTACGAAAAGAGTAGCGTTTTCATAGCGCAAAACAGACAATTTACACTGTCTGCGCTACAAAAACGTGGTTTTGGGCTAATTCCAAAAAATTTCAAATTGGCCTTAAGCTATGAGTTTCTAACAAGACTGTAGGACTCATGAAACATAGAAAAAGCATGCTATACTTTATTTGGACATGAAAAATTAAGCCTTTCAGACTCGTAACCTACCACCTACCCATTGAGACATAGGGTGACTTGACACTTATCTAAGACCATGACTAACAAAATGTAAACCTTTGTATTTTGGCGACAACAGGTTGGATGCCAAAGGGTTAGCCCTTCAATTTCAAAAAGGATCACCACCAATCAAACAGGGGATCGAGGTGATGATCAGGACTGGTGGTCTTTTACCATAGTCTTTTTTTTTTTTTTGGTTGAACAAAGTTTCTTTTTGATGGATGCATGAGGACATGAATTAGAATCGGTGTGGGAGGATGTTGATCCCTTTTTTTTTTCACACAACTACTATTTTTCATCCCTATTTTGACCTTTTTGGCACTCTTGAACCTACTTACTTGCTATTCTACTATTCTAATCACTGTCCTAATCTCCATTTTGAGGAAAAGTATTTTATGATTACATTTTGCTATTTATTGGTGAATTTAAGTAGATATGAGTAGCTAATCCATAAACTAAATAATTATTATGATCGAAGTGTAGACCTTCCAGCAGATGTGCAGGATGACAACGGGAAGAAGCAGGCAGTGAACCATGGTTCCTCACTTTCGTACTCAAGAGCTATCTTGGGTTCGATACCTAACAACACAGGGGATAAGCGGCCGTATGTTTCTATATGGTAAGACTGCCTCCAACCATACTTGAATGCATTCGATTCCAGCTATGCCAAGGATCTGTGATTATCCTCTTTGACTGGAGCAGACACTAAGATTAGGATTGGTTGGAGGTTGTTGAACCAATTTGGACCAGTTGTTCAAATCATCTGATCTGAAGGAGTAGATTAGTTGGGTTGTTACTATTTACCATCTTTAGTTCATTTGTTTAAACTTAATTAAATGCCTATAAAAGGTTATGATGTAATATGTTAGAGCTAGCGAACAAACGTTGAAGTGGTTACTGTGTATTGCATGACTTATTTTTAATAAAAATGTTTACAATGGTTCTGCCTTGAATTTGAATTAAATGTTTGGTGATGACAAGTTGATTTCGATTGAAATCTCTCCCTTACTATAAGTTAGTCAGCTCCCAGGTGTGGCCGGGCCTACCCATCTGGGTTTAGCTTTGTACATTGCATAACAGTAACTCTGTGTGTTAGTTGCAGTCAGTTCTTCGTTCTCTGCGATTTATTATCAGTTTAGTTTGCTGCAAGGAGAATTATCTTAGTTTCATTTGATTATAATATGCTAATTTGTTGATGCTCTTACATCCCTTTGTTTAAACAATCCAAAATCAAAATCTCTCGGGTGATTCTCATTTTTACTCTCGGGACAAAGTCATACTCTACTCATAAACCTCGCCATCACATTGATTTGCATTTTACATAGATGTGCATGGAATCTATCGAACTACATGGTCATTTAATGATTGAGAAGAGTTTGTTTATCCATTGACAGTGTCAAAATCACTTTTAAATACTTAAATCGAATAAGATATTCAAAGATCAGGGATGAATGGGATTTGAGTTAGTTTAGAGTGATATCACTCCATTCCCAAATCGTTTCTTCGTTTCCTCTAATAACTGGATCGATTGACTCTCTATTGGATTGTTTTGTAGGTGATGCGACATAAGGAAATACTTGTCAATTGTTTGAACACTGTGATTGGCATAAAATTGGTTTGATTTTCAGCTGATTGGATTGATGTTAGGTTGTCTTCATAAATGTATATACAAACAAAACACTGCTTTCAGAATATTGATTTGAATGATTTTTTATAGTTAAGTTTCGCGTGGTAGATAGATTTCTTGATTGATAAGTGTGTGAATCAAACTCAGAATGCAAAAGGGTGTTTAGTGTGATTAGTTGGTAAAGCAATTTCATTAGTTTTAGTTGAATTATTGATTCCCCTGTCTCGAGTGATAGTTGATTTCATCAGTTTTGTTTGGACTATTTATTTCCCCTGTTTCGTGCTTGATTATATTTCTCATAATTTAGATGTCTGATTGAATGTCAACAACAATGCCTTGATTTTAACTTATAGTTGAGGATTGGTGTGATTGTAGGGTGATTTAAAGTACAGTTTCTCAGAATTGTTTGTTGGATTGCCATGTATTGATTAGACTTAATGTTTGAAGTCATTCTCATCACTATGATTAATTAGGACCTGTATGCAGTTGATTGAGAACACAAAATTAAGTTGGTGAATCAAAGAGTGAAATAGAGTGTTCAGTTCAGTACTTAACTTCAAAATCTTTGGTAGGGAACGAGTCAATTAAGTACAGATTGCTTGTTTAAGCTAGAATTGGAAGTGCTATCACAAATAGTGAATCTTTATTCCTTTTTGAGTGTGGATTGTAAGAATTAAAACCAGAACTCAAGTGTTTTTGATTGATTAAGTCTGGTGTGACTAGGTATTCACTTGAAATCAGTAGTAAAGAATTCAATAGCTTGTTAAGTTTGGATTTCAATCCTAGGCTAAGTTTGTAAAGATTTTTGAAGTCTTTAGATTAAATTTTATTGTTGGGTCTGCTCATATCAGCTAGATGTTTGATTTCTTTTAAGTTTGAAAGAATTCATGTGTTTATTACCCCGCTAGTTATTATAAGGAAATGTTAAAACTCTAATCAAGCACTGAACAAAGAAAGTGCAAGGCAACTCATGCTTATGAACCCGGATTGACAATTAAAATTAAGAGGTTTAATTCACCAATTTAATCTCTCAACACCTCTTGTGATCAGATTTGAACAATCAAATCCCATGGCCCTCATCAGTACCCACAATTTGATTGCAAATGATCCTCATCTTGCACCTAGATATCTTTCTGCCCAAGAGTAATCAATTTCACATTTTGAGGACATGTTCAGGCTATTAGGAGATGATAACATACATTCTTGCCTAAGGAGATGGAACACACTGCCAAACACCTTAAAGATAAGAGAGTATAACTCTCCTAAAAGGTTCAAAGAGGCACTAAACAGGACACCCATGTATAAGCAATCTATGCAAAGGTTGAAAGTCAATTTGATTGGCCTAAAACTCAGTCCACCACTACTCTTAGGGATGCTAGAAGGGAGAAGGGAAGAAGAAGAAAAGAGGCAGTGGGAGGAGGTAGAAAAGAAAGCAGGATTCTATGAAAAAGAGGAGAAGACCGCAACAGAGGCATGGGATGTCAGAGAGGCCACTAGAGCCATGAAGGATATGGATATTGATTAAGTTTCTCAGAGGATGAGGAACACTCTTAGTAGGGGGTGACGATGAGCCTCATCATTGGGTAATTATGTGGGCCTTAATTCACCTCCTAGCTTAGTCAAACCAACTTTTCTCATAACTTATTACATGTTTTTTATTATATTTTGTTTATAAAGTGAGTTAGAGTGGGATATTATGCTTAGTGGACTAATATGCATTGAATGCGGGATCAAAGGAGAAAATCAAGGAATTTTGGAAAAGACTAAGGTCAAAACTCGAATGGGAAAATGGAGAGGGATTGTAGGAGGTAAATCCTCCTCATTTACTACTCCTCCATTCGAATATTCCTCAATTCATCACATCATCTCGGAGTGCAAACAACCAAATCATGAGGATTAGAAGGCAGCCGAGTAAGTGAAAGACAAAGCACTAGTTTATCTCGAGTTTGGGAGCCAAGCCTTCCTAATTTTAAGGAATTAGTTGGATACTTCAGTTGTATAAGTAGAGAGGCCCAGGACCTCAGTAGGATTCAGATTTTGATTGTAAAACTCTAAGCCATTTTCGAGCTCCAGACTTGGGAAAGTTCTATTGATGTAATTTGTTGTTTTGGTAATAAGAATGAGTTTTGTTTTGAACCAGCACTGAGTTAACTCAGAGGGTTGAAGCTCTTGGGTTAGGGCCCAACCCTAGTAGCCAAGGCTCCTCTTTCTTGTATATGTATGTTTAGTGTAGTTTCATAGCTTCCTTGTTAATTTTCTTTTTAGATGCCTTTCCATTACAAGTAGTGTAGATTAGATTGGTAGTTTATTAGTTTACTTCCATTTGTGCCTGAATTTAGTAGCAGGTTAACAGGGATAAAAGAATCACCATAAGGTTTTCAGCAGGTGTCTCAACCTCACTCCTCCCTCTGGGATCATGACTTGAGGAAGGGACCCTTAAGTAGCCACAAAAACACAGATTTCTAGTTCTTTTATGAGCTTTGGAGTTTGTTGTATTTAAATTAGTACTTGGTTATTTTTGCAAGGTATATTTCCATTGTCCTCTTTTTCATCTTCATTTCTACATTAGATCTCATCCATGCTTTCATTCCTTTCAGCAAATTTCCTCATGCATGGTGTAGGCACTTAATTCATTAATTCTGCTTTTCTAGTTTATGAAAATGTTTCTTATTTGCATAGTTTTTTGGAATATATACATGTTTTATGCAGAGTAGGTGCTTTAGGAGGAGACTAAGACTTCATAGTCAGTAGCCACCTTCCACTCCATCCACCTTAGCCATTCCTTGTTTTCACCATCACCTTCACCAGTTTTTCATAGAAATTCTTCCAAGCACATCGAGTGAATCCAACCATATACTATCTTGGATGTTGACTTCTGAGTGATCCTAGACCTTCTCCCACTCCATTCCACCCATCACACACCTTTCCTAGGCCTTCCATCACCTCCAATGCCTCACATTTTTCTCTTGACTGTATCCAGTAGGTTTACAGGTGATCCTGTAGGTTTCTAGTACATCCTGTAGGTTTTCCTAAAATGGCATGTTTTGAGGCTGAATTGATGGAAAACCTCTAGGAAGTCACCAAAAGCATACCAAGGGTATTGCACACCATCCAACTATCTCATAACCCCTCCAACCATCCTCAAACATCCTTAATTCCCCTGCCATATCAACAGAAGCAATTAGTTTGCATACTTGATTTTGCACAGAAAGACAAAAAAGCGAAAACAGATTTAGTTCAGTCTCTTTACTCACACATTAGTGATTTTTCATGCTTCTAACTTCTATAACTTAAATAGTAGCATTTGGTTCATGTTGATTTAGCATTTCTGACAAGCATAGTTTCATAGTGATTAGTTGGGAAATGGTGTGATTTAGCATTACATGTCGACCTTCTCCATTATTGCAATAGAGTAGCTCTCTCTTAGAATAGATTCACCGTTCTTCCATCAAAGAATCAAGCTTTTTCTAACTCCATAGAAGTATGGCTTGAAACCCCAGTGGTCTTTCGCCAGCTGAACAGTGACAACAGGCAGAACCATCACTTTTACTTGTGTATACAGCACTGTCACCTCCAAGTTTTTACGAACCTCGGGTTGATAAAGTAAAGCTGGTAGCCCAGGAGTTGCAGCATCCTTGCTACAATACTAGTGCTCATCATCACTCTCAAGGGGAAGACAATGCCACCACTATTGTAAGCGGACTTGCCGTCCATTTGAATGCAGATCTCATTAGAAAAGTGACCACCATACCTTTAGGAGTTATATGGGACGAGGAAGATAAAACAAAAGCCATCACAACTAAGAAAAATTTCTTCCTCTCTGAAGAGAAGCTAGTGGAAGACAATAATGGAATTAGAAGGGAGAGCCTTCCTTACCCTTGGGATGAAGTGGCCTATATCATCCTAAAGAAAATATCTTGTGAAGTAAGGTTGAGTGTTGTGTATGCCTATCAATTTATACTACTCTATGAGTTGAGGTTCCAAATAGAGCTGCCCATCCCAAGCAGGATCAGTATTCCAAATTCTCTCCTTTAATCCATGATTAAAATGAGCCAGAGGGTGAGAGTAGGGAAACACCAGTACATTACCCATCATGGCCTCATAAGGCTCATTGTTATGAATGCCTTAAGTCATATCAAGAGCCTTGTTTTATGGATTGATTTCATGGACAAGGATAAGGAGGCCTTCATCGAGACACAAGCCCAAACTCTGGCACAACATGAAGAGACCACCAAATCAAATGTTGTTAAGGAAGAAGGTGAACAAGAGGAGGAAGAAGAGGGTGAAGAATAGGAAGAAGAAACATAAGAGAAGGAAGAAGAAATTAAAGGAGAAGATGGAGAAGAGAGGAAGGGGAACAAAAGGCAACAAAAGATATCCTTGGAGATCCTTCTAGACCTTGGAATAAGAGAAAACAAAAGCAGTAGATAAGCCTCTTAGAAGGGAATATAGAGAAAGAGGTGGTTTCTACCCTAGCAAACCTTAGCACACCTATCAAACCCAAGAGGAGGTAGCCCAAAAAAGGCCCCTTATACTTTAAAAGAATGAATAGCACTAAGTTCAAACAAGGGAAGCCTCAACGTCCTTCAACAGTCCCAATCACAATTGAGGAATTTGTCAGCCACCGAGAGAGAGAACTGGCACGAGGCAAAGGGAAGATTAAGAAGCTTACATCCATCAAATCCAAGGGAAAGCAACCTCAGACATACAAAAGGAGGCCAACCACTAGGGCAATCACAACCAAGCAACTCCAAGTAGAAACTGCCTTGCTACACGAAAGAACAAAACTGCTAGAACAAAAATGTTATAGGAAAGGAAAAAATTGTTGCAGGATAAGGAGAAACTACTACTGGAAGGTAAAGAAACACCTCAAGAGGAGGGAAAAGGTCCACAAAGACTCCAAGGGTCTGATGCACAACCTAATCTTGGATCTTATTATAAGTTTATTGAAGCGGGAAGAATTATACCTGAAAAAACTGCAATTTCCCTCCTATTTGAAATAGAAAATGAAAGGAGTCGAACTCATTGATGGATGAAAAATTCCAAATAAAATAAAGTAGAGGATGCAAGCCTCATGGAGGAGGATATGCAACAAATGGTTAAGGAAATGGTTGACTTGAGGCTCAAAGAATCAATCATGAGGGACTAGCTACAGTTAGAAAACCAAAGGTTAAGAGAGAAACTACAAGAAAGGGAGGCACAACTTGCCACCATGGAAAGCTTGTCCATGGAGGCCACCCAATGCAGGCAACCATAAAAATCATATGCCATATTCCTCAAAGAATAATGGCTGAAATTCCAAATTAAGGTAGTGGAACAACATGGATCTCTCCCATTTCAAGATTATTTGAAGTTCATTGACTTCTGCCAACAGGTAAGCATTTAAGATAGGGACAAAGTGGTTGAGTTTTATATGTACAACATGATCCTCACATAAATGAACCTTTGGGACCCCAATGCAAGGTTTGGAGATACACCTCTGATGGCTTCGACCTCTTTACTTGTCCATGAAGAAAAAAGGGTGCCCCTCTGCATCAGAGCAGAGTTAATAAGTCCCAAGGTTGTCATAAGAAACCATAACCTTATCTCTAAATATACCAAATTGGCCCCTCACTACCTGGAAAAATAAGAACAATCCATTTTCCATTTCGAAGGTACCTTTGGGCTATCAGGGACTGAGAGTTTGAAGGATTTCCAAATGAGATGGCATGCTATGCCCGCAGTCTACAAATTAGGGAATATCACTCCCCTGAAAGGTTAAGGAATACCTTGGAGAGAACCCCATTCTATAAAATAATTTTTAAAAGGTTGAAGATCAATTGGATTGGGCTAAACCTTAGTCCTCCCTTGCTATTGGGCCTACAAGAGAGAAGAGATCAAGGAGAGGAACAAAGGAAGTGGGTAGCCATAGAGGCAATTGCAACATTCTACTCACAAGAAGGCACGCCATTTGAGGTGCCTTGGGATGTCAGAGAGGCCACCAGGGCCATGCATGAGCTACAAATAAGTGAGTAAGTTGCTCAAAGGGTGAGAAACACCTTCAGCGGGGGGGTGATGATGGGCCCCATCAATAGGCTTATTATAAGGCCCATTTTACTATCCTCTAGCCTATAAGTTCTTTTCTCACATTAGTTAGCATCTTTTTGGATTTAATGTGCTTAGTAAGAAGACTAAAGGATGTTTGTCATACTTCGTGGCCTAATGTGGTAAATGTGTAGGGAAAAGAGCATTTTTTAGTGCATTTACTATGCAAAGGTACATTGGACACATCTAGAGGAGATGTAGGAGGCTTGTTTCCAACATTTACTCTCCTTCAACTTGACTTGATCCCTAAAATCACTCATCAACAACTCAAGGTCTACTGGCATCCAATGAACTCAAGTAATTGCAAGGATCTAAGGGAGATAGATCCACGTTTTTCAAGATTTTGGAGGGAAGCAGTCCTCTTTCCAAGAAGATTTCCCCTTAGTCATATTTGTATAAATAAACAAGCCTAAGGGATCGCTCGAATTCAAATTTTTTGAGAGAGGGAGAGCTATTAAGAGCCAAAAGATTGAGACTGCCATTTTTTCCTTTGCATGATGTATTTGAACTTCATTTTATGTTAATGAAAAGTTTACTATTGTCTCACATCTGAGTTTGTTTTAGAGGGTTGAGTCCCCTTGGGTTAGGGCCCAACCCAAAGGCTCCAGTCTCTCTTTGTGTATTTTATTTATGCATTATTTTTAGTAGCAACATTTCCTTCTTTCTTAGTATAAGTTTACTTGCAAGAAAAATTGTTGTTGCAGGCCTGATTACCACCTCTCTTGTGGGAAGTGAGGTTAAAGAGTCTACAGTAGCAAGCCAAAAATATGTGGTTATTTTCCTTTGCAGATTGCTAGGCTTTAGATCATTTTTCTCTTACATACTTTGTTTCTGCATATCTTGATTCGAACTTAAACATGAATGCAATAACTTACAGATATAATCATAAACAGAGAGATGCAACAGAAAAACACTTCATTTCATTAATAGAAAAATATTTAACTATGCTTACAAACATAATTGAAATAAGATAGCTTGGGTGATGGTAGATTATCTCTAAGAAGAGGTGATAGCTACATGTCTTTGAAATATGTTACAATGAGGCTCAAGGGCCTATTTATTATTGGAAAACATGAGAAAACCCTAACCCCAGGAGATGTAACACCAAGAGTTTGTGGGCACCGTTGGGGTTAGTTGGGCAACCAACTTCCCGGGGTTGTAACTTGGTCATATTATCTCTGTTTGGCACGTACGATACCTTGTTGGAAAGGTCTCTTTGAGTACTACAGGTTTCACTGCAAGCCCCTACCTATGGCAACAAGCCTACCACAGAACCAAAAAAAAACATTGTTTAGGGGATCAAAATTACTCCGGAAGTTTAGGACCTGAAAAGCTACTAAAATAGTAAATGCTGAAATGAATAAGGAAACAGATGAAACTGACTGGGGGGTCTAGGTGGAATAGGCGGGTGGCCACCAATATCCACTTGGACCATTCCTCCCCCCTTAGGAAGCAATGGTCCCCATTGTGTGTAGAGCCTCCATGAGGTGACGAAATTTTTGTTGATCCTGGTCCCTGGTGAACCAATTGCCTTGGTGAAGTAGTTTGGGGATGGAAAGCCATGGACTTAGCAAGTTTTGTATCCAGCATCAACCACAGATTTGACCAAAATGCACTCAGGAATCTGTTATCCTAATCTGATACAATGGACTATGGGATCCCAAAGTGTACCCACACTCGCTCAAAGAAGAGCTTAGCAGTGGCCTCTGTTGTGATACTCTTCTTGTGGGCCGCCATGATGGCCATCTTAGAGAATTTGTTGACGAACATTAAAACGCAATCGTTGCCATACTTAGTAGAAGGAAGGCCCAACATGTAATCCATGGAAACAAATTCCCAAGGCTAGCTAGGAGTAGGTAGAGGAGTATACAAGCCTTTCTTCTTGATGGTTGGTTTGGAAATGGCGTAGGTGGTGCAAGATATAATGTACTTCCCAACATCCTAAGGAAGTTTTGGACAATAAAAATACTTCTGCAATATTGCCATTGTTTTCTCTACTTTGAATTGTCTAGCCACCCAACTGTAGTGTGTTTCCGAAATCATCTTGGCACGCTCACTTGAAGGAACAAATATGTGTCCCACATGGCATAATAGTGCATCCTGAAGGTGAAAATTTGTAACTTGCTTCCCTTCCAGGAGTGTCTAGTATATTTTTCCGAATTCTAGATCGCTCTTGTAAAGATGCGGCCACCCTGATGTATTGTGCCCACAGGAGTCGAGCACAGTGGTCAGCACCATGACCAGTGGTTGGCTGAGGCAATCAACGACATTATTGGTGCTACCCTTCATATACTTAATGTTCAAATGGAACTGTTGCAGATAGGTGGACCATTTTTTATGGTGATCGTTCTTCAACTTCCCTTGCGTCTGTATGAACTGTAGAAGTCGGTGGTCTATGTAGATAATCATTTCCTTCCCCAGAATGTAATGCTTCCATTGACAGCAGGCCTGCACATTGGAATACATTTCTTTGTCATAAGTGGGGTACTTTCAGACTGTGTCTGAAAGTTTCTCACTGTGGTAAGCCACTGGATGCTCATGCTGAGTAATAACCACACCAATAACATAGTCGGAGGCATCTATCTCAATCTAAAATGGTTGTTACAGGTCTGGTAATGTGAGCACAGGTGCAGAATAGAGGCGATTCTTCAACTCAGAGAACACTTGTTGTTGGTTTCCGACCAAACAAACTTTGCTTTCACTCCGCCCTCGGTGACTTGACTTAAAGGCTAAGTGATATGAGAGAACCCCAACATGAACCTACGCTAGAAATTTGAAAGACCCAAAAAGATGTGGAGCTCTGTTAGAGTGGTTGGGGCTGGCCAATCTTGAATGACTTGTATCTTGGATGGGTCCACATGTACACCCTGCTCATCAATGATGTACCCCAAATATTGAACCTAGGTCAGGCCAAAGGTGCATTTCTCCAAGTTAGCACACAACTTGTGTTCTCGCAAGGTTTGAAGGACCTATCAAATACAGTGGAGGTGCTCTTCCAAACTTTTGCTGAAGATCAAGATGTCATCTAAATACACCACCATGGATGCATTGGTGAAGAGTCGTAAGATGTCCTCCATCAGTCTCATGAAGGTTGCAGGGGCATTCGTCAATCTGAATAGCATGACCAACCATTCGAAAAGGCCCTCGGATTTGAAGGTGGTCTTCCACACATAAGAGGGTTTAATAGGCACCTAATGATAACCTGACTTCAAGTCAATCTTGTTGAAATATTTGGCCCCCTTAAGCTGGTCCAGAAGGTCATCAATTCGCGGGATTAGGTACCTTTTCCAAATAGTGATCTTGTTCAATGCCAGATAGTCAATATAGAGCCTCCAAGTCCCATACTTATTTTGTACCAATATAATTGGGCTCCCACAAGGTGATGAGCTTGGCCTGACGTGTCATTTCTGCAAAATTTTCTAAATCTGCCTCTTGATCTCAGCGTTCTCTAGAAAAAAGCATCGATAGATCGGTCCATTAGGCAGTGGCGTGTTCGAGGTCAGATCGATGGAGTACTTGACCTGACAGTTCAATGATACCCATGTGGGTGAGGCGAAAATATCCATGTACTTCTCCAGGACCTTGTCCATCTGTTGTTGTTGTGCAGAGGAGCCCTACCTAGAAGCCGTGCCCACAACCTTCTTCTTGCCCTAGGGGCGAATTATAAGGAAAACTAATTTATTGGTATGGGAAATGATCTTATTGCATTTCTTTCCAGTGATCAAAGAGATGGCGGTAGGCGGGGCTACCTTCGATATCCTGTACAAGTTATTATCCAAAGTAATAATCACATAAAGAGATCTAGACTCATATACAACATGTTTCTTCCACAAGTATGGTTGTCCTAATAATACATCACAAACTTCAAGAAGAGCAACGTCACACAATACTTCATTCATGATGGGCTTGATGCTATAAGGAAGGAGGCACTTCTGGCCAACCCAAAGATCTCATCCTTCGTGAATCCACCTGATGGTGTATGATTGTGGATGTCATGTAATCTTTAGGCCCAGCTACTTCATGACCTCTGTTGAAATGAGGTTCTTTTGGCTCCCGTTGTTGACAATGAACTGTAGGGGAGAACCCTTCACCCACATCTGTGAGTGGAAGAGGTATTCCCCCTCCTTTGGATCTTCAATATTAATCTTCTCGATCTTGGTGTTGCCCATGATGGTACTAGGCTCCAAATCAATTATTTTCTTCCCTTTGTCAGTTCCTTTATCAGGTTTTGACACAAAGTCGGAACCTGTGTCTAATTCGAAAGCCTTCAACTCAGAAATGAGTGACTTCTTGGCCCGGCACTCACTTATATTGTGAGTGGAGCTCTTATGGAACTAACACCATTTTCTCATGTCCTTCTTCATCTTCATGGTATTGTTATTTGGTTGCTTGGTCCTTTGTTCTCTGGTTTGGGGGTGCCTTTTCCTTGATTTGGATTAGCAGATCCAAAGTCCCACTTCTTCTGTTTAAACTTATGCTCAATCTTGATAGTGTATCGATACGATGTGCCGAGTGAGGAAATGTCCATCAACTCCATCATGTCCTAGATGTACTTGTGTAAGAAAACGTGGTACTTGAGCAACAAATTACGCTCAATATCCTTGATACCGAGCTTCCTGCGAAGGGTATGGAAAGTATTTGTGAACTTTGGCACATCTTGGCCCCTTCTGTGCCATAGCATGGTCCACTTTATGTATTTGTCTTCATAGCTCCTGATAGAGTAATATTTTTACTTCATGGCATCTCAGAAATAATTCCAAGTGGCTGTGGCTGAAAACAACGAGGGTTCACTCTCGTCCTTTTATTCACAGTAGGTTTCCCACCCGTCCTTCATGTGTGGGGCGGATTTGAGAAGTGCAAAAGCAATCTTCTCCCGATTGGAAAAGTCATGATCTGAAAAATATTCTTCAAACATATTTAACCATTCATCTACAACATCTACATCTATCAGGCCTTTGAATATGGGAATATCGAACTTAACTTGTACCTTAAAAGGAGTGGTGCCCCCAGAGTGGATGTTAGATGAAGATGCATCACTTGTGGGTAGTCGTCGAAGGATCTAGGCAAAGTTATCCATCATCATGTCATTATGTCACTCAAGGGCTTCCTCAAGCAACATTTTGAAAGGATCTTCTACCCCCTCATCTTTCTTTTATTCCGCCATGAGAGGTCGTCGTGTTTTGCGAGGCTGATCTTGTAATGGTTCAACAAGATCAAGCCCTAACTACTTATACCCTGACCTCGTTGGGGACTTGCAAAGAAAATCAGAGAAAGAGCATACCACTTTGATACCATTGATCTGAACTTAAACAAGAATGCAACAACTTACAAATATAATCATAAACACATAGATGCAACAGAAAAAAACTTCATTTCATTAATAGAAAAATAATGAACTATTCTTACAAATAGAATGGAAATAAGATAGCTCGGGCGATGGTAGCTTATCTCTAAGAAGAGATGTGGTAGGTACATGCCTCTGAATTGTGTTACAATGAGCCTCAATTGCCTATTTATTATTGGAAAACGTGAGAAAACCCTAAACAACCAAAACCCTAACCCCAAGAGATGTAACACCAATATTTTGTGGGCATCATTGGGGTTAGTTGGGCAGCCAAATTCCCAGGATTGTAACTTGGTCATATTATCTCAGTTTGGCGCGTACGATGCCTTGTTGGAAAGGTCTCTCCGAGTAATACAAGTTTCACCGTAGGCCCTCACTAATGATAGCGGGCCTACGGCGAACCCCAAAAAAACATAGTTTAGGGGATCAAAACTACTTCGGATGTTCAGGACTTGAAAAACTGCTAAAAATAGTGAATGTTGAAATGAACAAGAAAACAGATGAAACTGACTAGGGGGTCTAGGTGGAATAGTGGGTGGCCACCAATATCCACCTGGATCATTCCTCCCCCCTTAGTAAGCAATGGTCCCCATTTCGTGCAGAGCCTCCATGAGGTGAGGAAATTGTTGTTGAACCTGATCCCTAGTGAACCACTTGCCCTGGTGAAGGAGCTGGTCTACTTGACATCTCGATATAGATATATCCACTATTGGTGGGTGTTCTCGATCTGTGTGTCCATAATATGATCAGTTGTGACATGTTCCATGTAGTCTAGGTTTAGCTTTGTTGGTGTGGGTTGTTCTGCAATGTCAGATGTGTCCAACAATTGTGGAAAGTATGGCCGAAGGTGGTCTACATTGAACATTGGGTGCATACCAAGGAATAGTGGGATGTTGAGATCGAAAGCATTGTCATCAATGGCCTTGGTGATGGTGTATGGCCCATATCAGAGTGGGCGAAGCTTGTACTGGGGTCCAGCAAGGCGCTCCTTCTACAAATGTGGCCAAACTTTGTCACCCACTTGGACCTTATGGGACACTCGACGTTGATTATGGTGTTGCTTGTACTTAGCATTTGCTCTATTCAATATATCATGGACCTATTGGCAGATGTGTTAAATGCGTTCAATGAAGTTGTTAGCCCTTTCAGCTTCAAACTGAATGTGAGCCGAATCTACCTGAGTGGCTACAAATGGTATGGCCACATCAATATGGCATAATCGTTGAAATCCCAACCCTACTTGAAAGGGGTTGTGACTTGTTGTGTTGTGGAGAGCTCTATTATGGATGTGTTGGACATAGGGGAGACTTTCATCCCACGTGCGTGGATGCTTCGAGTTGTACAGGTGCAGAATGTGTACGATCATCCTGTTGACAACCTTTGTTTGGACATCACTTTGGGGATCAAAAATCGCGGACTTAGTAATTTTTGTATCCAGCATCAACCAAAGATTTGACCTAAATGCACTCAAGAAACTATTGTCCTAATTTGAGACAATGGACTGTGGGATCCCAAAGTGTACCCACACTCGATCAAAGAAGAGCTTAGCAGTGGTCTTTGTTGTGATACTCTTCTTGTAGGCGGCTATGATGGCCATCTTAGAGAATCTATCGACGACCACGAAAACGCAATCGTTGTCGTGCTTAGTGGAAGGAAGGCCCAACATGTAATCCATGGAGATAGATTCCCAAGGCCATCTAGGAGTAGGTAGAGGAGTATACAAGCCTTTCTTCTTGATGGTTGGTTTGGCAATGGCGCAGGTGGTGTAGGATCTAATGTACTTCCTAACATCCTGATGAAGTATCAGCCAATAAAATTACTTCTGCAATACCGCCATTGTTTTCTCTACTCTGAAATGTCCAATGAGCCGACTATAGTGCGCCTCCCAAATCATCTTGGCACACTCACTTGAAGGAAGACAGATGTGTCCCAAGTGGAATAACTGTGAACTTGCTTCCCTTCCAGGAGTGTCTCGTATATGTTTCCGAATTTTGGATTGCTCTTGTAAAGATGTAGCCACCTCAATGTCTCAAGCCCAAAGGAGTCGAGCACAGTGATCAGTGCCATGAATGTGGTCAGATGAGGCCATCAACAACATTATTGGTGTTTCTCTTCTTATACTTAATGTTCAAATGGAACTGTTGCAGATAGGTGGACTATTTTTTATGGCGATCGTTTTGAAACTTCCCTTGTGTCTGTATGAACTATAGAGGTCAGTGGTCTCTGTGGATAGATGTTTCCTTCCCTAGAATGTAATTCTTCCAATGACGACAGGTTTTCACAATGAAATACATTACTTTGTCATAAGGGGTGTACTTTCGGACTGTGTCTGAAATTGTCTCACTGTGGTAAGCCACTTGATGCCCATGCTGAGTAAGAGCCGCACCAATAACATAGTCATAGGCATTTTCCTCAATCTCAAATGGTTGTTGCAGGTCTGGTAATGTGAGCACAGGTGTACAAAAGAGGTGATTATTCAACTCGGAGATCGCTTGTTGTTGGGTTTCCAACCAAAAAAAAATTGCTTTCATTTCGCCCTTGGTGACTTGACTTAAAGGCCAAGTGATATGAGAGAACCCCAACATGAACCTACAGTAGAAATTGGCAAGACCCAAAAAGTTGCGGAGCTCTATTAGAGTGGTTGGGGCTGATCAATCATGAATGACTTATATATTGTATGGGTCCACATGTACACCCTACTTATCAATCATGTACCACAGATATTGATCTTGGTTCAGGCCAAAGGTGCATTACTCCTCCACGACCTTGTCCATATGTTGTTGTTGTGCAGAGGATCCCTACCTAGGTTCTTTCCTTGGGGGAAAATCATAAGTAAAACAAATTTCCTGGTCTCAGAAATGATCTTCCTACATTGCTTTGCAATGATCAAAGAGATGGAAGTAGGCGAGGCTACCTCCGATATCCTGTACAACTTATTATCCAAAGTAATAATAACAGGGCGAGGTATAGACTCATATACAACATGCCTCTTCCACAAATATGGTTTTCCTAATAATACATCACAAAGTTAAAAGGGAGAAACATCACATAGTACCTCATCCGTGAAGGGCTTGATGCTATAAGGGAGGCGACACTGTTGGCTGACACGAAGATCTCGTCCTTGGTAAAGCCACTCGATGGTGTACGATTGTGGATGTGTTGTAGTCTTTAGGCCCAGCTACTTCACAACCTCTGATGAAATGAGGTTCTTTTGTCTTCCACTATCGACAATGAACTATAGTGGAGAACCCTTCACCCACATCTATGAGTGGAAGAGGTGTTACCCCTTCTCTAGATCTTCAGGATCAATCTTCTAGATCTTGGTGGTGGCCATGGTCACACTAGGCTCTGCATCAATGATTTTCTTCCCTTTGTTAGTTCCCTTATCGGGTTCTGATTCAGAGTCAGGACCTGCGTTTGATTCGGAAGCCTTCAGCTCAGCCACCAGTGACTGCTTGGCCCGACACTCACTTCTATTGTGAGTGGATATCTTATAAAACTCACACTATTTTCCCTTGTCCTTCTTCATCTTTGTGGTGTTGTTCTTTTCTTGTGGCTTCAACGGGTTTTCCTAGCTAGCCTTGCCTTTTCTTGGCCCTTTGTTCTATGGTTTGGGGGTGCCTTTTCCTTGCTTTGGATTCATAGATCCAAAGTCTGACTTCTTCTGTTTAAACTTTTGCTCAATATTGACAATGTACCGATACGTCGTGTAGTGTGGGGAAATGTCCAGGAACTCCATCTCATCCTAGATGTACTTGTGTAGACAGTCGCGGTACTTGACCACCAAATGTCGCTTAGTATCCTTGATACCCAGCTTCGTGTGAAGGGCATGGAAAGTATTTGTGAACTATGGCACATATAGGTCCCTTCCCTGCCATAGCATCGTCCACTTTATGTATTTGTCTACATAACTCCCGATAAGGTAATATTGTTACTTGATGGTGTCTTGAAAAGAATTCCAAGTGGGTGCTGCTGAAAACAATGAGGGTTCACTCTCGTCCTTTTTTTCACAGTATGTTTCACACCAGTCCTTGACGTGTGGGGAAACTTTGAGAAGTGAAAAAGTAATATTTTCCCTATTGGAAAAGTCATGAACTGAAAATATCCTTCCAAAAAATTTAACCATTTATCTACAACATCGGCATCTATCATGCCTTCGAATATGGCAATATAGAAGTTAACTTGCACCTTAAAAGGAGTGGCGCCTCCAGAGTGGATGCTAGATGAAGATGCATTGCTTGTGGGTAGTTGTCAAAGGATTTGGGCAAAGTTATCCATCATCGCACCCCTCTTTCGCTCGAGGGATTCCTCAAGAAACATTTTGAAAGGATCTCCTACCCCCTCATATTTATTTTCTTCCACCATGGGAGGTCGTCAGGTTTTGCGAGGTTGTTCTTGCAATGATTCAACCAGATCAAGCCCTAAGTCCTTATACCCTGACTTCATTGGGGACATGTAAAGAAAAACAAAGAAAGAGAAGACTGCTCTAATACCACTGATCTGAACTTAAATAGGAATGCAACAACTTACAAATATAATCATAAACACAAATATGCAAATGAAAAACACTTCATTTCATTAATAGAACAATATTGAAGTATCCTTACAAACAAAATTGAAATAAGATAGCTCGGGTGATGGTAGCTTATCTCTAAGTAGAGATGTGGTAGCTACATGCCTCTAAACTGTGTTACAATGAGGTTCAAGGGCCTATTTATTATTGGAAAACATGAGAAAACCCTAAACAACAAAAACTGTAACCCAGGAGATGTAACACCAAGATTTTGTGGGCCCCGTTGGGGTTAGTTAGGCAGTCAAATTCCCGGGGTTGTAACGTGATCATATTATCACGATTTGGCGCGTTCGATACCTTTTTGGAAAGGTCTCTTCAAGTACTATAGGTTTCATCATAGGCCATTTCCTATGGCCAACAACCTATCGTGGACCTCAAAAAAACATCGTTTAGGGGGTCAAAATTACTCTGGAAGTTGACGATCCGAAAAATTGCTAAAAATAGTAAATGTTGAAATGAACAAGGAAACAGATGAAACTAACTGGGGGGTCTAGGTGGAATAGGTGGGTGGCCACCAATATACACCTGGATCATTTCTCCCCCATTAGGAAGCAATGGTCCCCATTGCGTGCAGAACCTCCACGAGGAGAGGAAATTTATGTTGAACCTGATCCCTGGTGAACCACTTGCCCTGGTGAAGGAGTTGGCCAGCTTTGAAAACTTGATATAGTAGTATCCTCTATTGGCCAGTGTTCTTGATCTTTGTGTCCATGATCTGATCAATTGTGGCCTATTCCATGTA
The DNA here is from genome assembly GCA_031772625.1 of Pinus tabuliformis. NCBI lineage: Eukaryota > Viridiplantae > Streptophyta > Pinopsida > Pinales > Pinaceae > Pinus > Pinus tabuliformis. The sequence continues at coordinate 46,811,420 of CM062815.1, forward strand.
GTCTGAGTTGAGCTCTGTTGGTGTGAGTTGTTCTGCAATGTCAGATGTGTCCAACAATGGTGGAAAGCATGGCCGAAGGCGGTCTACATTAAACACTACGTGCAGACCAAGGAACAGTGTGATGCTAAGCTTGAAAGCATTATCACCAACGGCCTTGATGACGGTGTATGGCCCATATCCGAGTGGGCGAAGCTTACGGTGGGGTCCAGCTAGGCACTCCTTCTGCAAACGTAGCCAAACTTTCTCACCCACTTAGAAATTGTGTGACACTCGACATTGACCATGGCGCTACTTGTACTTAGCATTGGCTCTATCCAATATATTATGGACCTACTGGCAGATGTGTTGAATGTACTCAATGAAGTTGTTATCCCTTTCAGCTTCGGATTGAACGTGAGTCGAATCTACTTGAGTGGCTGCAAATGGTATGGCCACATCAATGGGGCATAATGGTTGAAATCCCAGCCCTACCTGAAAGGGGATGTGACCTATTGAGTTGTGGAGAGCTCTGTTGTGGTTATGTTGGACATAGGGGATACTTTCATCCCACGTGCATGGATTCTTTGAGTTGTACATGCGCGGAATGTGTATGATCATCATGTTAACAACATTTGTTTTTCCATCAGTTTAGGGATGGAAAGTCGTGGACTTAGTAAGTTTTGTATGCAACATCAACCAAAGACTTGACCAAAATGCACTCAGGAATCTATGTCCTATCTGAGACAATGGACTGTGGGATCCCAAAGTGTACCCACACTCGCTCAAAGAAGAGCTTGGCCTCTATTGTGATACTCTTCTTGCAGGCTGCCATGATGGCCATCTTAGAGAGTCTATTGACCACCATGAAAACGAAATCGTTGCCTTACTTAGTAGAAGGAAGGCCCGACATGTAATTCATGGAGATATATTCCCAAGGCCAGCTAGGAGTAGGTAGATGAGTATACATGCCTTGCTTCTTGATGGTTGGTTTGGAAATGGCGCAAGCGTTGCTGGATCTAATGTACTTCCCAACATCTTAACGAAGTTTTAGCCAATAAAAATACTTCTGCAATACAGCAATTGTTTTCTCTACTCGAAATTTCAAGCAACCCGACTGTAGTGTACCTCAAAAATCATCTTGGCACGCTCACTTGAAGGAACACATATGTATCCCAGGTGGCACAACAGTGCATCCTGAAGGTGAAAATTTGGAACTTGCTTCCCTTCCAGGAGTGTCTAGTATATGTTGCCGAATTCTGGATCACTCTTGTAAATATGCAACCACCCTGATGTCTCGTGCCCACAGGAGTCGAGCACAATGACCAACGCCATGACTGGTGGTTGGCTGAGGCAATCAACGACATTATTGGTGATTCCCTTCTTATACTTAGTGTTCAAATGGAGATGTTGCAGATAGTAGGACCATTTTTTATGGCGATCTTTATGCAACTTCCCTTGTGTCTGTATGAACTGTAGAGGTCAGTGGTATGTGTGGATAATCGTTTCCTTCCTCGAAATATAATGCTTCCATTGACGGCAGGCCTGCATAATGGAATACATTTTTTTGTCATAAGTGGGGTACTTTCAGACCGTGTCTGAAAGTGTCTCACTATGGTAAGCCACTGGATGCCCATGTTGAGTAATAACTACACTAATAACATAGTTGGAGGCATCTATCTGAATCTCAAATGGTTGTTGTGAGTCTGGTAATGTGAGCACAGGTGTAGAACATAGGCGATTCTTCAGCTCAGAGAACGTTTGTTGTTGGGTTTCCGACCAAGAAAACTTTTCTTTCGCTCCACCCTTGGTGACTTGACTTAAATGCCAAGTGATATGAGAGAACCCCAACATGAACCTACCTATAGAAATTAGCAAGACCCAAAAAATTGTGGGGCTTTGTTAGAGTGGTTGGGGTTAGCCAATCTCGAATGACTTGTATCTTGGATGGGTTCACATGTACACCTTTCTCGTTAATGATGTACCCCATATATTGAACCTGGTTCAGGCCAAATGTGCATTTCTCCAAGTTAGCACATAGCTTGTGTTGTCACATCGTTTGAAGGGCCTGTCAAATATGGTGGAGGTGCTCTTCCCAACTTTGTCTGAATATAAAGATGTCTTCTAAATACACCACCATGAATGCATTGGTGAAGGTTCGTAAGATTTCGTCCATCAGTCTCACGAAGGTTGCAAGGGCATTTGTCAATCTGAACGACATGACCAACCATTCGAAAAGGCCCTCGTTAGATTTGAAGGTAGTCTTCCACACATTGGAGGGTTCGATAGAAACCTAGTGATAACCTGACTTCAATTCAATCTTGCTTAAATATTTGCCCCCTTGTGTTAGTCCAGATGATCATCAATCCGCAGGATTGGATACCTATTCCGAGCAGTGATTCCTTTTAGCGCCCGATAGTCAATATATAGCCTCCAGGTTCCATCCTTCTTCTGTACCAATACAATTGGGCTCCCACAAGGTGATGAGGTTAGCCTAATGTGCCCTTTCTGCAATATTTCCTGAATCTACCTCTTGATCTCATTGTTCTCTGGAACAAAGAGTCGATAGATCAGTCCATTGGGCAGTGGTGTGCCCGGGGTCAGATCAATGGATTTATTGACCTAACAATGCAGTGGAACCCTTGTGGGTGAGGCAAAAATATCTGTGTACTCCTCCGTGACCTTGTCCATCTGTTGCTATTGTGTAGAGGAGCCGTGGCTGCAACTTTCTTCTTGCCCTAGGGATGAATCATAAAGAAAACAAATTTCCTAGTTTGGGAAATGATCTTACTACATTTCTTTGTAGTGATCAAAGAGATGGCGATAGGCGGGGCTACCTCTGGTATCTTGTACAACATATTAGCTAAATTAATAATCACAGAGCGAGGTCTAGACTCATATACAAAATGTCACTTTTACAGGTATGGTTGTCCTAACAATACATCACAAACTTCAAGAGAAGCAACATCACAAGGTACCTCATACGTTAAGGGCTTGAAAGTGATGTTGTAGGGAAGGCGACACTGTTGGCTGACGTGAAGATCTCGTCCTTGGTGAAGCCATCCGATGGTGTATGGTTGTGGATGTGTAGTGTTTAGGCCCAGCCGCTTCACGACCTCTACTAAAATGAGGTTCTTTTGCCTCCCCTTGTTGACAATGAACTATAGTGGAGAACATTTCACCCACATTTGTGAGTGGAAGCGGCATTCCCCCTCCTCTGGATCTTCAAGCTCAATCTGATAGATCTTGGTGGTGGCCATGGTGGCACTAAGCTCTGCATCAATGATATGCTTCCCTTTCTTAGATCCCTTATCGGGTTATGATTCAGAGTCATAACCTGCGTTTGATTCAGAAGCCTTCAACTCAAGCACCAATGATTGCTTGGCCCGAAACTCACTTGCATTGTGAGTGGAGCTCTTATGGAACTCATAATTTTCCCATGTCCTTCTTCATCTTCGTGGTGTTGTTCTTTGCTTGCAGCTTTGGTGGGTTGTACTGGGTAGACCAACCTTGGATTGGTCCTTTGCTATGTGGTTTGGGGGTGCCTTTTCCTTGCTTTGGATTCACAGATACAAAGTCTCGCTTCTTCTGTTTAAACTTATGCCCAATCTTGACAGCATACTGATACACCATGTTGAGCGAGGAAATGCCCAGGAACTCCATGTCGTCCTAGATGTACTTGTGTATACAGTCGCAGTACTTGAGCACCAAATTTCGCTCAGTATCCTTGATACCCAGCTTCATGCGAAGGGTATGTAAAGTATTTATGAACTATGGCACATTTTGGTCCCTTCCCTGATCCGAATTGGATCCATAGAAGACTCTCAAAGAACCATGCTTGTATCAGGTCAAACAAATCTCTAAAGAAATCCAAACAGCGATCAAAGACACCCTGAACCAGTGGCAATGGTAGCCAACATGGAATGACGAGGACCTCGATCAAAGCACGCTGACCGAGGCCCATGGAGACCGCGCAGGAGGCCAAAGTAGCCCCTGGAAGCCCCAGAATGGGAAAAGGAGGTGATTTTTGATGCACGATTATCACTAGGTGAACAGGGTTGCGAAGGAAAAGCCCGAGCACTCAGTCACACGGGGGAACTAGAGGATCGTGGGCGGAGAAAGGAAAAAGCGCTAAACACAAACAGTGGGACCCGTGCTCTGGAAACCAGCGTTTTTATCGGGGCACCCTTAAATGATAAGAGGTTTTGGACGAAAGTGTTGGAAATAATACTGAGAGGGGGGGTGAATCAGTATTATCTGATTAATCAAACTTTTTAAATGCTCAGAAACATATACGCTACTTCAGTTAAGTGAACCAGCGTGTACACGCTACTGTGTCGAAGTAAAACAGCGTATAAGAAGAAAACTCACAATTTAGTTAGCTTATTCTTCAATTAAGTGCATCAGGACATTATTCACCACATTAACAGTAAACATGTGCAGTATAACAGAACAGATAAAAAGCCACACACATGAACACCAAGATATAAGGTGGAAACCCAATGTGGGTGAAAACCACCTGCTGCAAGTTGTCTCTATCTTTCTTTAATATGAAACTTCAGTTTACAATCTTTTGTACTGGTGCAGCCTTATACCAGTATGCAGGCTACAACCTGCAGAAGGCTACAACCTTCTCTCGTTCTCCAAACTTCCTTGGAAGGGAGCTCCAACCCCCTTTGCTCTTGTACTAGCCAAGATACTAGTACGTAGGTGCTGACCTACAATCTTCCTTCTTTCAGATATCACTTTTCATACATTTTCAGACTTGGATATTCCTGAAGCACAACATTACAATCTGAAGACCACAAATCATTCAATTTCCACAACAGATCATTGAAGCATAAAACAACCAAACTTTGAATCACTGAACCACTGAACCCTGTCAATCACCAGTTATCAGAACACAGAGCAGACTACAGAACTCTGCAATAACAGTCAGACCCCACTGTAAACCCAAAATCAAGCTTCAAAAGATATACGCTACTTCAATGAGCAAAACCCGCGTATACACGCTCTTTTACCGAAGCCAACCTGCGTACAGATCTAAAAATAAACTTTCTCAATTTGCAGCTGTACCAGACATTAGTTAGATCCAAAACGTAACATTGCGACAATATGCAGATCTAGAAATACGCATAATCAACCATATCATGATAGTGCATTTCAAACCATTAGATCCCGATCTATCCTTAGATCTAGTCTTCCATCAACTGATGTGATCTCTCCTTGGCTTAGATCAAGCAACCTAGAACCTGCATATCAGATCTCTTTCTCTCTTAGATATTCAAGCCTTGTCGAAAGATGATTTTGCCTAATGATCTTATTCTCCTTATATAGTCTTAGGCCTAGCTCAATACCAAGAGCCAAAACCATAGTAACACAATACCATCAACTTCAAAACTAGGGATCGACACGCCCGTCGAGACACAATGGTCCGAAATCATAGGCACAACTTCCAAGGACTAACCACCATGGACCAAAGGAACCTTTCCACATACACGCGCTTTTTATGAATCAAACTAGCGTGTACACGCGACTTGGGCTTAACGAAACGGCGTGTATGAGCTTCCTTGGCATGCTGTACTGAGATCTGTCTTCTGATTAAGATGCCATCACTTGTACCAACCTCTGAGCACCTGTACCATCCTCTGAGTGAGTTGCCATCAAGGACAACACTTGAATCATAATGCCAACAGAAAGCAGAGCGATTCCATACAATGATAAATGCGTGGCAGGGGGAGGTGAGAGAAAACCACCATTGATCACACGCTATCGGTCAAGCAAGTCAACCGCGCGAAACATGCATATGGCATCGGATCTGGAGGGCCCAGATCAGACGGCTGAGATTGAACCCGATGGAGGAAGCAAAACCGACAGAGAATTAAGTCACGTTTTAAAGGGATTTGGAATCCGTTTGACTGCCACAGTGGAGGAAGAACACATCCACGACGTAACTAAAGAAATGAACCGACGAAGCATGCTGGCGCCATTTAGAGGAGGACAAGTGGCCACTCCCTGAGCGTTCATGACGACACCAAATAGGGAACTCCAAGCGCAGCTGCAGAAGGTGAATCGATAGGCAGAAGAGTAACTGAACAGGCATAGGATCCGAATGGCTAAAGCCATGAACAGAGGAAGAATACAGTCAGTTGAAAGTGGAGTTAGACAGAAGTCGAGAGACGAAGAAGTGGAACAGTGAACCCTGAGAGGAGGACTAAACACAGAGAGCAGTAAAGAAAAGCAGAAGAGACAGAGGGCCGAGCTGACCAGCGACAGCATAGAGCACCAGAGAGCTTGAAGATTCAATACATCCCATAGAGGAATTTGCCTGGACTGAGAATCACATTTGGATCTTTCCAATGTAGAACAGAAGGTCACAGAGCTGGTAGGAAGAAGAAGATTCTGCATACTCCAGTGGCTCGGGGAATCCAAGAACCACCTGCCAAGCAAACCTGCTTAAGGAGAACTCACATTGAGTCCCTGTATTGTAATTTCTCTGCTTAAAGACACAATAAAACAAGGCCCCCACTGAAAGCTAGACCGGAGACGTAGCCCTGGAGAATAGGGTGAACTCCTTATTAAAATTGTTTGTGTCTTTGTGTTGCTTACTGCATTTCTCTGTTATCTTTCCATTTTATTGTCTATGTGTTGGCAATCTGATTGATCTGTTGCTTCAATAACACAGAACACACACTAGCGCATGAGTTTGTAATACCTTAGTTTAATAAATCTTTAATTGATGTCACTCATAGGGTGAATATCAGATCAAGTGGTATCAGATCTCTAGGCTGCAAGGTTAGACAAGCTTGTGTTGGTTTAGCTATGAATGCTCATAAGATCAAAGCTCAAATTAGGAGAAGGAGAGTTGGTGGAAACTAATCCATAAATGGGAGAGTCTATCCTCAAAAGAAAATGTCAGACGAAGGTTCTATAGGGCCAGACCCTCAATTCACAGAAAGTTTCTTAGCTATAAATTCTATGGTTGAAGAAATGTACAGAGACTTTAGAAAGCAAAAGGTGGAAGATGCATCAGGCTCTAAGCAAGAGAAAGAAGAAGATGACTCTCACTTCCATGACAACTCCAAAGGAAAGGGGAAAGAGGAACACTTTCTCACACCTCCTAATATCCATGTGCATAATAAGAAATCATCTTTGATTAAGCTAGATGTTAAATTTGATTTGCCTATATATGATGGAGAGCTAAATGCTGAAAAGTTGGACAATTGGATTAGACAAATTGATGTATATTGTAGGACAGAACATAAACTCAGACAAGAGTAAGATTCAGCTAGCAAGCCTACGCATAGGAGACACTGCCTTGGTTTGGTGGGAAGGCAGAACCCAAGCTGATATGAAAAGACATGGCAAGACCATCTCTGTCTGGAGTGAATTTGTTGCTGCAATCAAAAAACAGTTCTATCCATTGGCTTACATGCAACAAGCCATGATGATTTGGCAAACTCTTCGCCAGTTGAAAGGGCAAAGTGTGAAAGGGTATACTCAAGAATTCAGAAAGAGAGCGTTGATGTTGGGTATCTCAGAAAGAGAGCTGAGAACAAGTATCTACTTGTTAAAGATGGAATCGAATACTTTGTAAGAGCTCATAAGCTCAAGAATAATTATACTCTCATAAACTCAGGACAAATGAAAATAATGATAAATTCATGTAAACAATTCTTATTGATGGTTGTAAAGGAAAAGAAACCTGATAAAACCAATGTATTTGAGGGTTGTAATGCTGAACAACAAGCTGATATAGAAAAGGTTATTTTAGAGTATGATGTCTTATTTCAGGAACCTAAAGGTCTGCCACCCAAAAAGGGAATAGTACATGATACTATTTTGCAACAATATGTTCCATTGCCTAAAATTGGGATTTATAGGTTGTCTGCTTTAGAGAATGCTGAAATCAAGAAGCAGGTGTAGGAGTTGCTCGAGAAGGGCTTAATCAGGCCTAGCACATCACCATGTGGGTCACCAATCGTTTTGGTGAGAAAGAAAGATGGCTCTTGGAGAATGTGCATTGATTACTGAGCACTGAATAAGATAACAATCAAGAATCCTTATCCCCTTCCTCACATATATGATCTTTTAGATCAATTAAAACAAGCTGTTTATTTCACCAAGCTGGATTTGCACAGTGGATACCATCAGGTCAGAGTTGTAGAGCAAGATGCATGGAAGACTGCTTTCAAAACAAAGCAGGGATTATATGAATGGCTGGTTATGCCTTTTGGCTTAGCTAATGCTCCTTCTACTTTCATGAGATTAATGAATGATGTACTCAGACCTTTTCTTGATGATTTTGTTATTGTGTATTTGGATGACATTCTGATTTTTAGTAAAATGTGGGAAGGACATTTAAAGCATGTTAAGCAGACATTAGATGTTTTGAAAAGAGAAAAACTTTATGTTAAACTCTCAAAATGTGAATTTGGCGAAACATCTCTAAACTACTTCGGTCATATAGTAGGGGGAGGTGAATTGAAAATAGATCCTTCTAAAGTGGCAGTCATTGTGAACTGGCCTAAACTCAAGTCTGCTACAGAAGTGAGAAGCTTCCTAGGAGCAGCACAATACTGGAGGAAGTTCATTTCTAACTTCTCCTCGATTGTAGCTCCCTTACATGCTTTAACAGGATGGAATAAGGTGTTTCAGTGGGGAAGCAATCATCAGAAAGCCTTCGACACCTTGAAAGAGAAAATAAGTACAACACCTGTACTAGCACTACCAGATCTACAAAGACCATTTGAGATCCAAACTGATGCCAGTGACTATGCCATGGGAGCAGTGTTGACACAACACAACAAACCCATATGTTATAATTCTGAGACTTTTAACTATCCTACATGTGATAAAGAATTGTATGCATTAGTTTATAGTGTGAAAAAGTGGAAACATTATTTAATGGGCAAAGAGACAGTAATACATACTGATCATCAGCCACTTCAATATCTACACTCCCAAACTAAGTTGCATCAATCAATACATTACAGATGGATGGGGTTTCTACAACAGTTTCACTTAGTCATCAGATATAAAAAGGGCATACATAACAAGGTTGCAGACATGTTATCTAGACCTAATATAAATGCATCCACCATACTTAAGCATAATTATGTGCTACATGAAAGCTACATAGAACGATATGCTTAGGATATGGACTTTAAAGATGTATATGCAACTTTGAGTCAAGGAAAAAGAGTAGAAGAATTGGACTATCACATAAAGGACCAACTCTTATACCATTGTGGGAAACTTTGCATTCCACAAACTAAGAGGATAAAGATAATTAGGGAAGCACACACTTCTCTGATATCAGGTCACTTTGGGGTAAGTAAAACAGTTGCACAACTGCAAAGATTCTGCTATTGGCCGAAAATGAATGAGACAGTTTCTAGATATGTAAGAGGGTGTGCCATGTGTGCTAAAAGCAAGCCCATCAATAGAAAACTAGCCTTGTACACTCCATTGCCAGTTCCTTCTCACCCTTGGGAAAGTATTTCCATGGATTTTGTTGGAGGACTGCCTAAATCTAGGAAAGGTCATGATTACTTATATGTTGTTGTGGATAGGTTCAGCAAAATGTGTATTTTGATACCTTGTAGTAAACATATCACAGCTGAACAGACTGCAAAATTGTTCTTTGAACATGTATGGGTTCATTTTGGATTACCCACTTCCATTGTATCTGATCGAGACACCCGATTTGTGGGGAAGTTTTGGTCTAGTCTGCAGGAACTGATGGACACCAAGTTGAAGAAAAGCACAACTTTTCATCCACAAACAGATGGCTAGATAGAAGTAGTAAATAGGACAGTGATCCAGTTACTGAGAGGTTATTGCAGTAAACATCCTAAGCTTTGGGATGAACACTTGTGTTATGTGCAGCATGCTTACAACAAAGCCAAACACTCTTCTACACAGAGATCTCCTTTTGAGACCTGTTTTGGTTTCACACCAAGGTCTCCTTTGGATTTTGTCTTTGGTAAAGATACCATGGTTGATGGACATAGTGATGTGGACAAGGCAACTAGGTTCATTGAACAGATCCAAGATCAAGCAGTATAGGAACAGCTGGAAAAGAGCCAGGCCAAGTACAAAGCTAGGCATGATAAGCATCAGATGGAGCATAGTTTTCAAGTTGGAGACCAAGTCTAGCTGTATATCAGCAAGGACAGGATGCAAGGTGAAGGTAAAAAGCTAAAGCCTATCAGGTATGGACCTTTTAGGATACTTGAGAAGATTGGTGAAAATGCTTTTCGCCTTGATTTACCAGCTTACATGCACATCTACTCAGTCGTAAATGTAGATTGCTTGAGATTGTTTGAACCTTCAATGATTGAGGACCTTGAAGAGCAAAGTCAATTGCCTTCTATTGATGACCTGCTACCTGAATACCTCAATGAGTTGCAGGAAGACACAGTGTTGGACAGGAAGGTGAGGACAACGCGTAGGGGAAATGTTGAGTACCTCAGGATTGGGCTCAAAGGTTCAAAGCCAAGCAGTGCAAAGTGGATTGAGATTGGACAAGTGAGAAAACAGTATCCTCACTTAGTCGATGCTTGAAAACCAACTTTTGGTGGTCCAAAAGCTTTTTCAGTGGGAAGGTCATGATCCGAATTAGATCCATAGAAGACTGTCAAAGAACCATGACTATATCAGGTTGAACAAATCTCTAAAGAAATCCAAAACAATGATCAAAGACACCCTGAACCAGTGGCAATGGTAGCCAACGTGGAACGACGAGGACCTCGGTCAAAGTGCGTTGACCGAGGCCCATGGAGACCACGCAGGAGGCCAAAGTAGCCCCTGGGAGCCCCGGAATGGGAAAAGGAGGTGATTTCTGATGCTCGATTAGCGCTTAGCGAAGGAAAAGCACGAGCACTCGGTCACATGGGGGAACCGGAGGACCACATGCGGAGAAAGGAAAAAGCGCTAAACAGAAAAACGACAGGACCCACACTTTGGAAACCAGCGGTTTTGATCCGGGTGCCCTTAAACGGTAAGAGGTTTTGGACGAAACCGGAGTGATTCCATACAACGATCAACACGTGGTAGGTGGAGGTGAGAGAAAACCGTCGTTGATCGCGCACTATCGGTCGAGCAAGTCAACCGCACGAAACGTGCGTATCGTGTTGGATTTGGAGGGCCCAGATCAGACGACTGAGATTGTGCCCGATGGAGGAAGCGGAACCGATATAGAATTAAGCCGTGTTTTAAAGGGATTTGGAATCCATTTGACCGCAACGGTGGAGGAAGAACGCATCCATGACGTAACTGAAGAAATTAATCGATGAAGCATGCTGGCGCCATTTAGAGGAGGACAAGTGGCCACTCCTTGAGCATTCATGATGACGCCGAATAGGGAATTCCAAGCGAAGCTGTAGGAGGTGAATCAACAGGTGGAAGAGGAACCGAACAGGCATAGGATCTAAATGGCTAAAGCCATGAACAGAGGAAGAAGACATTCAGTTGAAAGTGGAGTTAGACAAAATTCGAGAGACGAAGAGGTGGAACAGTGAACCCTGAGAGGAGGACTGAACACAGAGAGCAGTAAAGCAAAGCAGAAGAGATAGAGGGCCGAGCTGACCAACGGCAGCATTGAGCACTAGAGAGCTTGAAGATTCAAGCCATCCCATAGAGGAATCTGTCTAGACTAAGCATCACATTTGGCTCTTTCCACTGTAGACCAGAAGGTCACAGAGCTGGTAGGAAGAAGAAGAGTTTGTGTACCCCAGTGGCTTGGGGAATCCAGGAACCACCCTGCCAAGCGAACCTGCTTCAGGAGAACTCACATTGAGTCCCTATATTGTAATTTCTCTGCTTAAAGACACAATAAAACAAGGCCACCACTGAAAGTTGGACTGAAGACGTAGCCCTAGAGAATAGGGTGAACTCCTTATTAAAATTGTTTGTGTCTTTGTGTTGCTTACTTCATTTCTCTGTTGTCTTTCCATTTTATTGTCTGTGTGTTGGCAATCTGATCGATCTGTTGCTTCAATAACACAGAACACACACGAGCACATGAGTCTGTAATACCTTAGTTTAATAAATCTTTAATTGATGTCACTCATAGGGTGAATATCAGATCACTTCCATGCCTTAGCGTGGTCCACTTTATGTATTTGTCTTCATAGATCCTGACAGGGTAATATCGTTCCTTGATGGCTTCTCGGAAAGAATTCCAAGTGGGTGCAGATAAAAACAATGAGGGTTCACTCTCATCCTTTTATTCACAGAAAGTTTCCTAGTAATCCTTCACGTGTGGGGCGGCTTTGAGAAGTGCAAAAGTAATATTTTCCCGATTGGAAAAGTCATGAACTGAAAAATATCCTTCCCACATATTTAACCATTTATTTACAGTGTCTACATCTACCAGGCCTTCGAATATGGGAATGTTGAAGTTAACTTGTACCTTAAAAGGAGTGGTGCCTCTAGAGTGGTTGTTGTGTTGTGGGGAAAAATGCCTATGCAGGACGATCCTATCCACCTAAGGTGTGACAGCGCCTTAGCAACAAACGAATACAACTATTATGATTTCTTCCTTTATGAAATGTGAAAGAGGGGAGATCGGCAGACTTACCGTTGTCTTCTGGTTGTCCCTCGAACTAGATCCTCTTCTCTTTGTGTGTCCACAGCTACTTGCCTCCTCGCTTGGTCAAGAGAACAACTACTTGAATCCCACGAGATCACAAGAGAAAAGCTACCTATGACAAGAGAACAGCTACTTGCGACAAGAGAAGAACACAATACAAAGGCAAATATACATATTCATAAATGATTCAGGATTAGAAGTAAATCAAATACACTAATGCAATCATACAAAATACACCAGCATATAGGAAAGAATCAAGATAGCTTTATTGATCAGTAACAGGGTTCAGGAAGAGATACAACCCATGGGGCTCCAATCCAGCATCTCCTTCCCAGCAGAATAGAATTCCTTCTTCAGCTCCCTTCAAAGCATTACACACCCAATGTTTCCAGCCACAAACCAACAACAATTCTTTGCAATAACCAAATTCCAGCCTCCAGATCCCATGGAGGAGAGATCCATATATAGATGTTTGGAGAGAGGATGAGTCAGCTTGAGATCTGACTAGTGTCCTCTCCCTCTATCAGTTCTTGAGTCCACTTGGAGGTTCTTGCTTCCACTTGGAGATTTGGAACCTCTTACTCATCACCAGTCGAATTCCTTGATGCAAGTGTCATTTTGGAAGCTTCCTGGGCATTGACACCTTGAGGAATGACTCTGCCACATGTCCAAACTCGCTCAGCGCAGGTAGCCTTTGTTGGAGTTGACATTCAACGCAGGTAGACAGTGGAGCAGTTGACATTCAGCGCAGATGCTCAGTGGAGCAGTTGACATGATCCAGAATTGGCTTGTTTTTGAGTGTTTTCAGGTGGAGAACTTTTGTGAATTGCTGTGGTTAGTTTGCCTTGTTCCTCTAGGGGTAGGAACAACATGTTTAGGGACTTTGGATCCCTTAGATTATGGACATTTCATGCTCGAGGCTGTAAGGCACAAAAATGTCTATAACAGTTGCCCCCTAAAGTATGAGGCCGTTTATCGGGTGAAATGCTTTATCCAGGAGGGTCCGAAGTTCATCCATCTGCTGGGAGGAGACCTGTAATAAAATACAATACAATACATTATGATTCATACTGCTTTCATGATCTAGCTGAGGCGGGCATTCCCATGCTCATCTTTATAAATTCATTTTTGTACATAGAACAGACGATCGTCTGATGGTAGACTGATAATTTTGGTGAAATTATCATCCTTTGAGTAGGATGATCATCTGCTGCAATGATGTACATGTCAAATGTCTTTATTTTTCCTGAATATATATCGCAGCCCGGATGGATGAAACTAGATCCGGGGTCTTCAAACTCGTTCGATCTTCACTCTAAGTACAAGTCAATCCATGTGAGAATTGCGCTGAAGTCGAACATGGAAAGACATCGCTTGATTACCGGTCAATGATGTAAACCGTTAACAAGCGCGAGAGGAATCACCGATAATGATAATGACCCTCAAGGTACTGCAGTACAATTCACGTGGTGTGAATAAAGGACTTGGCGTCAAACACCACGCAAAATCTTCTGGTTGAAGGTCATTGATGTATACCTGTTGCCGGAAGTGAGAAACTTGCCATTGAGGCATGCAAGCTTCAAAGTACTGAAGGGGTTGTTCCTAGATCAACTTCTTGGATAATGAGCTGATGTCGACAAGAAGCGATCCGTCAAAAGAGGGCCTTGATGATCCCACATCAGTGACACGGAACGGAGCTAATGATTTTAATGGAGGTGAAAATGATCTGTGACATATGATTCAGGGTGGCGGTCATGAATGGATGAAGGATAATGTATGGCAGTGGATGGGACCCGGTTGACTCTTTCTGAACGACTTCTCTTGAACATATTGCGACACTGATGCGATGGATTGGTAGCATTACCCCAAATATGAATGGTATGGCGAGACCATGGTGATGTGACCGGTGAATGAGACAACCCAACCCAATTGTGGTACGGAGGAAAAGTGTCATGTTCAAGAGTGACCTGCTACCATCAAAGTTTTCTCGATTTTCTCCCAATTTTTCCCTAGTCATTGCTGACCAGTACCTCTTTATTTTTGTCAAGCTTGAGGAGGATAACATATGCTTGTTCTATAACCTGCCCTTCGGGCAAGCCCATCGCTATGTTTTAACGAGCCTAGCGATAGTGAAACTCGTTCTTGTCTAAAGACAAGTTTGTCGCTATTTAATAATTTTAACGAGTCTAACGACAAGGATAACTCGGTCCTTTTCATTTTTAGAGAGTCTGAAAAGGTACATAAAGTTAACTCCAAAATTCCTTTTTCGTCATCTAATCCCTTAAGTCCGAAAAAGTATAAAACAATACAGAAGGGATGAGTTTTCGATAATTTTAACGAGCCGAACAAAACAAGCGCTCGACCTTTTTGTGCAATAATCCCTGAGGTCCAAAAAGATTAAAATCTAGAGGAGGGATAGCTCTTCTTGTCCTTTAACGAGCTGGAAGGCCAAAACTCGGCAATCTTTTCATATTTTACGAGTCAATTGAAAAGAGCTTAAAGAAGACTTGTCTTTTGAGGAACGAGTGATAAACAGGGATAGCAACTGATTCCAGGTACAGGTTGGAATTTTCCAATCACGGCAGTGTCACAAGGATGGCTAGGTGAAATCACTCTTCGCAGTTGTTCCTCAAAATGGGTAAACAATCATATGGAGGTGAACGATCAGCCAAATGAAAAGTGGAGGTGGCAGGTGCAAACACGACCAAGGCTTTTATGGCTGATAAATTTACGATCACGGTGGTTATTTACCGAGGATAGGTTCATTTTTTAGTTAAATGAGCTTAAACACTGGAGGAAACTCTGCTCACTGCTTATATTTATTTTTTAACGAGCATGAAGTCCGCGTTAAAACTGCTCGGATCTTGCATTTATTTTTTAACGAGCATGAACTTTATGCTAAAACTGCTCGATGATAAGTTTGCATGCCCCCAGCATAACAACGCAAATCGAGGTGCATGCCCCCCAAGCTTCATTGCATTCAACTTGGTGGTTGGAATGAAGGTTTGCCTTTGAGATTTGGAAAGGGGATTGTTTCATTTTTTAATGAGGTTGACACAGTAAAAGAACTATCCTCATGACTCCTTGTTTCATTTTTTAACGAGGTTGACACGAGATTAGAACCGTCCTCGGAGCCCACTGTATTTACAGTATTTCTATTAGGGCGATGATCCATGCTGACAAAATGTTTAGGAATCTTTCGAATCCATTAGATATAGAAGATTTCATATTGTAGGTTTCCACTGTGGCCACTTCCGCCAGATTACTTGCAGGCGGTAGGGCAAAAGTACCCATTAAGGCAGGGTCTTTTAGGAGACCTACTCCAATATTTTGAAGCGAATGATTGCTTCCATGGATCATTGGAGTGCTTCCCGTAACTTGTGAACTGTCGGGGAGGAAAGTTTGTTGGTCGACGACTGTAATTCCTCCTTGAAAGGGAAATGCAATCTTCCTGAAGTAGGTCGACACAACTGCAGCCATGGCATATATCCAGGGCCTTCCCAGTAGGATGTTGTAATCGAGGTTTCCATCAATTACTTCAACATCAATTCCTACTGTTTTGCCCCCTAGTTCAACTTGCAAGTTACTTAAAATCCCGTATGGAGTGTATGATCGTCCATCAAATGCTTTTAACGTCGTTGACGATTTCGACAAGGGTGGTGAGCCTAAATTTTTCCAGCAACTCATCGACATAAGACATGTAGATGCCCCCTCATCAATAATTGTTCGATGAACAGTTTTGTTGAGGGCTTTCACTTGAATAAGGAAAGCTAGTTGAGCTGGTAACTGAGGGTCATATCCTTTATGATTAAAGGCCACAAGATTGGAATCCATTGGGTCAATCCCACCTATTGTTGATAATAAAGCTTGCTCTTGGGAGGGGCAATTTTGCGGTACCTCAAGTGTCGACATAGCGGACGGCGATTGGGCCAGGTCCTCTACTATATTATAATTCTGTGCTACTTTGGCACGAGGATTAAATGTCGATTTGTGTACTACTCCATTTGGCGACTTTATCATTGGTTCAGGAATGATGGGTGGCACAACTTTGGTTAAAGTTGTCGTCGAACTACTAGGTTGTTCATTAGCCTTGTTATTCGACAGTCGTGGATTCCCGTAATCTTTATTCCTTGTCAAAGCATCAATTTGCTGCCTTGAGACAAACAACATAAGCACTTGGGATCGGGAAACATTTTGATTAGAAACCAGTTTGGTTCCCGGGCTTGGAAACGGATCAGTCAATACCGCTGGGGTTTTTGAACTCTTAAAGAGTTTCTTAACTTCAGCTATACGTGGACAATCTCTCGTCCAATGATCCTCATCGCATATATGACACCCCGTAGGGGGTTTCCTTTTTCTCCCTTTCTTTTTCTTCTTTTTATTCTTTCCTATATGCTGGTGTATTTTGTATGATTGCATTAGTGTATTTGTTTTACTTCTAATCCTGAATCATTTATGAATATGTATATTTGCCTTTGTATTGTGTTCTTCTCTTGTCGCAAGTAGCTGTTCTCTTGTCACAGGTAGCTGTTCTCTTGACCAAGCGAGGAGGCAAGTAGCTGTGGACACACAAAGAGAAGAGGATCTAGTTCGAGGGACAACCGGAAGACAACGGTAAGTTTGCCGATCTCCCCTCTTTCACATTTCATAAAGGAAGAAATCATAATAGCTGTATTCGTTTGTTGCTAAGGCGCTGTCACACCTTAGGTGGATAGGATCGTCCTGCATAGGCATTTTTCCCCACAACAAATTGGCGACTCCGCTGGGGAAGGAACAACATGTTTAGGGACTTTGGATCCCTTAGATTATGGACATTTCATGCTCGAGGCTGTAAGGCACAAAAATGTCTATAACATGCTGGAAGAAGATGCATCGGTTATGGGTAGCCATCGGAGGATCTGGGAAAAGTTATCCATCATCATGTCCCTCTGTCGATCAAGGGCTTCCTCGAGAAACATTTTGAAAGGATCTCTTGCCCCCTCATCTTTATTTTCTTCCACCATGGGAGGTTGTCATGTTTTGCAAGGCTGATATTGTAATGGTTCAACTAGATCAAGGCCTAACTCCTTATACCCTAACCTTGTTGGGGACTTGCAAAGAAAAAAAGAGAAAGTAGACCACTATGATACCACTTATCCGAACTTAAACATGAATGAAACAACTTACAGATATAATCATAGACATAGAGATGCAGCAGAAAAACACTTCATTTCATTAATAGAAAAATATTGAACTATGCTTACAAACATAAAGGAAATAAGATAGCTTGGGAGATGGTAGATTATATCTTAGAAGAGATGTGGTGGACACATAACTCTGAACTATGTTACAATGAGGCTCAAGGGTCTTATTGGAAAACATGAGAAAACCCTAAACAACCAAAACCCTAACCCCAGGAGATGTAACACCAAGATTTTGTGGGCCCTGTTAGGGTTAGTTGGGCAGGCAACTTCCCGAGGTCGTAACTTGTTCATATTATCTTTGTTTGGCGCATACGATACCTTGTTGGAAAAGTTTATCTGAGTACTACATGTTTCATTGCAAGCCCCTTACTATGGCAATGGGCCTGCTACAGAACCCAAAAAAACATCGTTTAGGGGGTCAAAATAGTTCTAGAAGTTTAGGACCCAAAAAACTGCTAAAAATAGTAAATGCTGAAATGAACAAGTATATAGATGAAACTGACTGGGAGGTCTAGGTGGAATAGGCAGGTGGCCACCAATATCCACATGGATCATTCATCCCCCCTTAGGAAGCAATGGTCCCCATTATGTGTAGAGCCTCCATGAGGTGAGGAAATTTCTGTTGAACCTGGTCCCTGCTGAACCACTTGCCCTGATGAAGGAGTTGGCTTGCTTTGACAACTTGATATAGTTATATCCTATGTTGTTGAGTGTTCTTGATCTATGTGTCCATGATCTGATTAGTTGTGGCTTGTTCCATGCAATCCGGGTTGAGCTTTGTTGGTGTGAGTTGTTCTGCAATGTCAGATGTATCCAACAATGGTGGAAAGTATGGCCAAAGGTGGTCTACATTGAACACTGGGTGCAGACCAAGGAATGGTGGGATGCTAAGCTTGAAGGCATTTTCGCCGATGGCCTTGATGATGGTGTATGGCCCATATCGAAGTGGGCGAAGCTTGTGGTTGAGTTCACCAAGGCGCTACTTCTGCAAATGTAACCAAACATTTTTGCCCACTTGGAACTTGTGTGACACTCGTCGTTGATTATGATGTTGCTTGTACGTAGCATTAGCTCTGTCAAATATATCATGGACCTACTGGCGAATGTGTTGAATGCACTCAATGAAGCTGTTAGCCCTTTCAACTTCAGACTGAACATGAGACGAATCTACTTGAGTGCCTGCAAATGGTATGGCCACATCAATGGGGCATGATGGCTAAAATACCAGCCCTACCTAAAAGGGGTTGTGGCTTGTTGAGTTGTGGAGAGCTTTGTTGTAGTTTTTTGGGACAAAGGGCAGACTTTCATCCCACGTACATGGATGTGAGATCTACATGCACAAAATGTGTACAATCATTCTGTTGACAACCTCTGTTTGGACATCAGTTTGGGAATGGAAAGTCATGGACTTAGTAAGTTTTGTATCTAGTATTGACCAAAGACTTGACCAAAATGCACTCAGGAATATTTTGTCTCGATCTAAGACAATAGACTATGGGATCCCAAAGTGTACCCACACTTGCTCAAAGAAGAGCTTAGCAGTGGCCTCTATTGTGATACTCTTCTTGCAGGGTATCATGATGGCCATCTTAGTGAATCTATCGACGAACACGAAAACACAATTGTTGTTGTGCTTAGTAGAAGGAAGGCCCGACATGTAATCCATGGAGATAGGTTCCCAAGTCCAGCTAGGAGTAGGTAGAAGAGTATACAGGCCTTTCTTCTTAATGGCTAGTTTGGCAATGACACAGGTGGTGTAGGATCTAATGTACTTCCAAACATCCTGACGTTCAGCCAATAAAAATAATTCTGCAATACTGCCACTGTTTTCTTTGCTCCGAAATGTCCAATGACCCATTTGTAGTGTGCCTCCCAAATAATCTTGGCACGCTCACTTGAAGGTGTCCCAGGTGGCATAATAGCACATCCTGAAGGTGAAATTTTGGAACTTGCTTCCCTTCTAGGAGTGTCTGGTATATTTTGCCGAATTCTGGATTGCTCTTGTAAAGGTGCATCCACCCCAATGTTTCGTGCCCACAGGAGTCAAGAACAGTGATCAGTGACATGACAGGTGGTTGGCTGAGGAAATCAGCGACATTATTGGTGTTTCCCTTCTTATACTTAATGTTCAAATGGAATTGTTGCATATAGGTGGACCATTTTTTATGGGGATCATTCTACAACATCCCTTGTGTCTGTATGAATTGTAGAGATCATTGGTCTGTATGGATAACCGTTTCCTTCCCCAGAATATAATGCTTCCATTGATGATGCACCTTCACAATGGAATACATTTCTTTGTTTTAAGTGGGGTACTTTCAGAATGTGTTTGAAGTGTCTCACTGTGGTAAGCCATTGGATGCCCATGTTGAGTAAGAACCACACCAATATCATAATCAGAGGCATCTGTCTTAATCTCAAATGGTTGTTGCAGGTCTGGTAATGTGAGCACAGGTGCATAACAAAGGCATTTCTTCAACTCAGAGACGCTTGTGGTTGGGTTTCTCTCGCATGCTTTTCTGCTCATAGGTTACTGTTCAACATTTTCTGTTTTTAGGTCAGAAATTAGGTCAAGCTAAAAAAGTTATGTTTTAATGGTATAGCTAGTTCTTTCTTTAGTCAGTTTTGATAAGTAAATGTGAAGATCTCTTGTAGGACATCTCAACTCACCATACATCAATAGAACAGCCAGCACCAGCCCACTTCTCATATATTTTCCAACTCATTCGCAACATTTTGCCAATCTGCCCTAATTTCTGCGTCTTTTCCATAAGGTCGCTTCCTTGCCATTTGAACAAATCCAACCATCACGTTCGTTCTTGATCTTCCTTGCCAAGTTCTAGACACCTCAACACCTTCATCTAGCCTTTAGTTCCCCTTTCCCATCATTTTTCCACCTTCAAAACTCCAAAAATAGCTCTCGGCCTCCTCTTGTAGATCCCCTGCAGCCTCCTATAGAATTTCCTATGAGTGATTTTTCGAAGTACGATCTCTATGGAAGTCTTCATAAGGGTACTAGGGGCTTCTTAGGACCTCTCCACACCTTCTTCACCCTTTGCAAAAGCCAATTCCATCTTCCTTCTCCACCAAACCTCTGCATAGTCACAACCCGATAAATCACAAGCATAATAATTCCACATAAAAACACTCAAAAGCACAAAAATATGTTTACTTCTCATTTCTCTTCAGAAGTAGCTTGAATAAATGCAATTTAATTTTTCAGTAGTCAATGGCCCTCATTTCATCAGTTTTCGTCTCTTTTCTTGCAAAAGTAGGGTTAATAGGTAAATTAGGGTTTGCGTTACATTTAAGTTTCCCTTCTCTTTCTGCAAATAGAATAGCCCCTATAAAGTTAGTTTTCTTTCATCACAGTTAAAAGCTTCTTCTGAGAACTCATAGAAGTCGGCTTAAGCTCCTAGCGAACTTGCACCAGTTGACCAAGTGACAGCCTGCAGTAAGAGATATTACTTGTGCATACAACATCGTTGCTTCCAAGTTTGTTACAAACTACCAAGTTGATAAAAGTAAAGAAGGAAGCACTAGGAGTTGCAGCATTATTGCTACAATACTGGAGCCCACCATTCTTTTTGGCGTCGTTGTCGGGGAAGCGTCATAGTATTTTTTGATTACTGCTTTTCTTCTATCTTCTACTGCAATATTCTGCTAAGTAGTTTATTTCAGCAAAAGTAGAGTAGTTGTTTCATTTCAATTATGCAAAAATAGATTAGGCATTTCCTACTTTCATTTCAATTCTGCAATTTTAATTTCAGCAAGAGTAGATTAGGCATTTCCTACTTTCATTTCAATTCTGTAGTTTCCATTTCAGGAAGCATAGATTAGTCATTTCCTGCTTTCATTTCAATTCTGCAATTTCATTTCAGCAACCGTACATTAGGCATTTCCTTGCTTTCACTTCAATTATGCAATTTCATTTCAACAAGTTTATTTCAGTAGTTGCAATTTTTTGTTCAATCCATTTAAGTTTTGCAGGTACAAGCAGAAAAATCACCAAAAAAAAAAAATTACCCAAAAATAGATTTCCTTTCATGCCTCGTAGGAATAGAGACAATTCAGGAAAATTTCTACCCAACACACCCACCACATCACTCAGTCACCCTTCTCTCTTCTTTGGTGGCAGTGATCTAGAAGAACCTATACATGAACCTCTAGAGATATACGAAGATCCTGTAGCAGAAGAAGAGCAAGAAACCATTCCTCTTGAGACCATGGCTGAAAACAGAAACGTTAGAGGAAATGGGGAAGAATAGAGGGTACCTTTCCTATCTGAGAGACCAATGGGGACACTAAAATGAAAAACATAAGTCCTTCAGCCTTACCTCACTTCCATGGATTGACTACCGAAGATCCTGATACCTTCTTGTTTGAATTTTATGTCCTCTGTCGAACCTATGACTATGCAAAAGATGAGCAGAAGTTGAAACTGTTTCCTTCGACCCTCAAGGATGCAACATTGCGCTGGTTCATGGGGTTACCTGGAAACAACATCACAACTTTGGCTTAGATGCCGCAAGCCTTTAACAAAAAATATCGGGATTACTTTAGATCAAAGGATACCAAGCAGGAAATCTTCCGAATGACCATGGGAAGTGATGAATCTTTAGAAGACTATGAAGAGAGGTTTCAGCTCAGTTATAAAAGGGCTAGGTGCACACTTGACCCCGAATCTTTGAAGTTGGTCCTGCTCAGAGGAGTCCCTGAAGACCTTCTAGATACCCTCCATTTGCTGGCTGGGGGAGACATCTACCAACTACCTTATGATGACATAAAGGCTGTGTTTAGAAACCATTCTAGGGCAGCCAGAAAGAGAGGTAGGGGAAGTCAACCTTTAGCCAACACATCCTCATCCAGTTCATCCCTTAGAAGTGAGTTTGAGAATTGGTTGGAAGATTTCAAAAGCGAGATGAGACAGACTCTTGTCATGCAAATTGATAGCTTGCATATCAAAAGGAAACAAGAGGAAGCCGAGAGGGCCTTGGCCATCTTTTGTCCTAGGTGCACTAGAAGGCATCCTAAGAACGAATGTCCATTGAACTCTATAGAAGTGTGATCACTCTGTGAAGAAGACCATCCTACAAATCAATGCCCTTCCTTGCCCAGACTCAAAGCTACATATCAGGGGGCCAAAGGAGCCACTGAACCATTGTATTTCATGAACCAGATAAGGCCACATGGGCCTAGACCTTATCAGCAGGGAATACAAGGGACATCCCAGACCTATTACAACCCTAATCAAGCCACTTCCATGCCTTCTTGGGGTCCCCCTACTCATTCTTCCTGGTCCACACCCCCTCCTTGGTTGTATCCATCTCCATACCATGCTCAACCAGTTGCTCATTCGTTTCACTCTTATGCTCAGCCACAGCCCCAGTGGAATGCACCTCATCAGGGGTGGAGGCCCCAGTACAACTCTCCTCCCACTCTTTTGCCTCCACCACCTTCTCAACCATTGCCTCCTGCTCCACCAAGGCAACCCCAAATACCTGCTCAGCCGAACCTGAACCCCAATAACAGAAAGGCCCAGCAGGTATATAGGAGAAACATCATGCCCAATCTATGTTGTGGAAATTCAGGAGATTAACCTACGATCTGGGAAGGTTCTCCCAGATAACCAACCTCCCCCTAAGGAGGATGAGGAAGAAAAATACGAAAGTGAACCAAAAGCCACTCCACCCTTTCCTGAGAGACTAACTGGAACCACACAACCGACCCTAGAAGAAACTGAACTTCTAGGAGAATTGGAACAGTTATGTGTAAAGATACCACTTCTCCAAGCCATAAAGGATGTGCCTATATACAACAAGATGATCAAGGAGAAGTGCTTCAAGCACCCAGGAAGGCACAAGAGAGATGCTCCAACTACCAATGTCATAGGACAACTGTTCGACCTGATGTTGGGATAGGTGATCTATCCAAAATATCTAGACCCTGGAAGTCCTGTAGTCGATGTCCACATTAATGGCACCGTAATCCCCCATACCCTGATTGAACTAGGGGCTGCCATTAATGTGATGACCAAGGACAGTATGCTCAAGCTCAACCTTCAGGGCTCCCTGAGAAAGACCACAACAGTACTGCAATTAGCAGACTGCTCCACCGTGACCCCTGAGGGGATTGTGGAAGATGTAATGGTCTCCATCGATTCTTGGGAGTACTGATGAGCCCCAAAATGGATAATTATATGGGCTCATTCAACCTCCTAATTTGACTTAATCCACCATTCTCATTAGTTTATTGCATGTTTTTGATTATATTTATGCTAATAGAGTGAATTGGGTTAGTCATTATGCCAACAAGTCTAATGTGTGCTTTGTGTAGTCTTTTGGTCAATTTGGAGACAAAATCAAGGGTTGAAATGAGCACTTGGCAGCAAAATTCGTGGAGAGGATTTTTAGGAAGGTGTTCCCTTCATTTATGGGCCCTTACCTCGAATTCTCCACCATCAGCTCGGAGTTCAAGAGCTACCAAATCGATTATCACAAGGGCAGCCAAGCAAGTCAAGTAGGACTGCTGTTAACTACAAGTTTTGGGTAGCCGAGTCCCTAAAGTTTAGGAGGACTGTTGGGGTCCTCAATTTGTATAAATAAGAAGGCTTAGGGCCTTATTTTGGTTAGCTAGTAGTTAGCCATTTTGTATTCATTTTGTAGTCATTTTGTAGTTCGATTTTTAGGCAGTAGATTAGCTTTGCTTTCAGCACATTTTCAAGTTCTCCTTGTGGATAGCTTTTGGAATGTAACATTTCTTTTGATCAATAAAGATGAATCCAGCTTTGTACCAGCTCTAAATCTCTCTTAGGAGGCTGTAGCTCTTGGGGTTGGGCCCATCTCAACTGCCCAGTACCTCCTTTGTTTACTTTCATGTGTCTTTGCTGCATTCTTAGAATAAAATTTGCTATTTTAGATTTAAATATTGCTTTGTTATTTAGATTGCTTTTGATGGTTAAAGTAGCTTTTCATGTTTAGATTTAGTTGGTAGGATAATAACAGGAAAAAATCTCCAAGAAAAGGGTCAGCAACACTCTCAGTTTCGCCTCATCCTTATTGGATCTGGGGCTGGAATTGAAGAAACAGTGCTGCCAAAAAAAACACTGATTTTTCTTTGCCATGCAATCACTAGTGTTTGATCTTCATGTGTAGAAGTTGGTTACAAGTTCAGACTTTCGTTTGCTTAGTTGCATGAGTTAAAATACATGGTTTCATTGAAGGTCACACTTCTGTTCATTCTCTTTACTGACAGCTAGCAAATTAGGTCAACGTAACTAGGTCTTTGAATTTACAAATCTTTGTTGGTTTAGATTGGAAAAACGACTTGCAGAGCACCTGTACCACTCCTTCATCTGCTTATTATCCATCAGCACCATCCACTCCACCCTCTACTTAGAATCCTTACCTCACGTTTGCCACATTTTCTCACATAACCCTAGTTTTTGTACATCATTGTTTCAGCCTTCTTTGAGCCAACTTAGTTATCTACACCTTCTCACCACTCCATCCACCAGTACCTGGGCCACTTCAAACCCCTATCCTACCTCCATATCCATCCATGCATCTTCCTTCACTCACCCATCCTCCAAAATCCAATTTTTAAACATCCTGTAGAAATTTCTGAACATCCTGTAGAAATTCCTGAAACATTCTGTAGAACCCCTGCAGACTTCCTGTAGAAGCTCACGAATGAGGTTTCTTGATAGCCAAACGTTGTGAAACTCTCTGGAAGGGTGTTAGGGACCCCTTAGGCCCTCTCTGAACCTTCCCAACCTCTTCCAAGCATTTCCTCTCGCCAATCCACCTCTGCACAGTAAAAAACAGTTAAATTGTATGCATGATAAATGTGACAACTTATTCAAAAATACAAAAAGATGTTTTCTTCAGATAGTGATAACTTAGACACATGCATTTTACCTTCCTAGAAGTCAATGGCATCTCTTTCAATAGCTTTCATCCTCTTTTTCGCATCAGTAGGGCTAGCTGGTAAAATTAGGGTTTGCTAGGGTTTGCATTTCCTTTCCGCTTTCCAGTTTCTTTCTGCAAGTAAATTTGCCCCTTTGAGTTAGCTTTCATTCATCAGTTAAAAAGATTCTTCTAAGAGCTCATAGAAGTTGGCTTAAGCTCCTAGCGGACTTGTGCCAGCTGACCAAGTGACAGTTGCGGCAAGAGCTAGTACTTGTGCATACAGCACCATCGCTTCCAAGTTTGTTACGGACTACTGGGTTGATAAAATTAAAGAAGGGAGTTCCACGAGTTGTAGCATTATTACTGCAATATTGGGGCCCACCAAGTACCCTGTTGATTTCCTGGTTCTCCAGCCAAAGGCAAAGCTCACTAGGTACCTCTCATCCTGGGAAGACCTTGGTTGGCTACTGCAGATGCCTACATCAGTTGTCGAGCTGGGAACATGACAATCAAGAATGGGCATATGCCCAAGTAGCTAGTCATATATCCTCCTGCCCAACCTTTGTTAGACCATGATTTAAATCTCTGGTTGGAGGAGGAAGATGAGGATGAAGTCTATTCCACACCATTGTGTACAGTAGAAGCTACCATGGGGGGCCCACAAACCGAGCATGATCTTATCGAAAACTTGATTCAAAATCGACCCCCCAGTGTATTGCCATTAGAAGAGATAGTGGAAGAAACCCAAGCTACTCCTTTAATTGATCTCTGTGTGGCTGATCCGACCTCTCTCCGAGTTAAGCATGCAGAATTTGGTTGAGAAAGAACCTTGAAGATCAACTCATCCCTATCCACCTCTCAGGAGAAAGAACTGTGTAGTTTATTGAAAAACCACTTGGATGCTTTTGCTTGGAGCTATAAGGAGATGAAGGGAGCATAGAAAATTTTAGGGGCGAATGTTCGCCCTTTGGCGAAATTAAGGGTTTTAAATTTTTAGTGGGCGAATATTTTTGTACCATAGCACATTTTTACAAATCACCTCAAATAGCCCACCTTATTTTAAGGAAGAGGGTAACAAAAGGTAAATTTAGCCCTTGAAACTAGGAGTTACAACCTTCCATTCGCCCATTTTCAAGAATAGGTTTTATTTAAGTGAATCCTATGGGCCAAATACCATATTTATAAAAGAGGTATGGTAAATTAATAAAAACACAAATAAATGAGAGGTATGGTAAATAAATAAAACATTTTTTATATTTACTCCATCAATCACCTTATATACATGCAAGGGTGTAAACAAATAAAAATATAAATAAAGTGGAGGTATGGTAAATAAATAAAACATCTTTTTATACTTACTCAAAAGGTATGGTAAATAAATAAAAATATAAATAAACTAGACATATGGTAAATAAATAAAGCCTCTTTTTATATTTAGTCCATAACCCTCATTCTATTTATGAAGGCTCAAGAAAGAGGTTTTATTTAAGTGAATCCTATGGGCCAAATACCATATTTGTAAAAGAGGTATGGTAAATTAATAAAAATATAAATAAACGAGAGCTATGGTAAACAAATAAAACATTTTTTTATATTTACTCCATAAGTCACCTTATATTTACAAACACTCAAAAAATGCGTTATATTTAGGTGAAACCTATGGGCAAAATACTATGGGACAAATACCATGGACTAGATTGTTATTAATACAATGCAAAAAAACATTATTAACCCTAATATTAGTATTAATAAAAATAAAAATGACACATGGTATTGACCCATGGTATTCACCAAAATGGCACATGGTATTGACCCATGGTATTCACCTGGAATGTATCCTATTTAAATGGGGAAAGTAAACCAGCAAAGATCCATCTTTACTCTGGATCTACTAACCCTCGAGAGGTATCAAATATCGTGATATGCAAACTAGCATAGAGTGAAAGAATATTTGATCCCTCTCAGGGCTTGGTGGATCAAGAGTAAAAATGGATGTTGTAATTTAATGTATGTTAAACATTTTAACTTGGTTAAAATAAAAGATAAAATAAAATTCAACTATTAATTTTATTAATTTTTATAAATTACTAATAGTAATTTTTAAGCTCCAGGTTTATGATAACCCATGGTATTGACCCATGGTAATACCATGGTATTCATGTGAGCATAGACTATTTAAAGGGGAAATTATATCATCTTAGATCCATCTTAATTCTGGGTCTACCAAGTGCTCAGAGGGATAAATAGATTTCATCCCCCTGAGAGTGGTAGATGTGGAGCTAAGATGGATATAGGTTGGTTTTTATGATAATGAAGATATTAAATAGACTTAGGAAATTATATTGTAAAAACATCTTAAGGTGAATGGTTAAAGAATAGACATTGGACAAGTATACTTGTATACTTCTGTTTTAAACTGAAACAAATCCAGGGCTAAAAGGAATGGATTGATTGCACTAGTCATCCTTCTATAACTTTCCAACATATGCTGGAGTAAACAGATTGTAATTTGGGTAATTTTTCTAACTGCAAACAGGAACATACTTGTGTATTGGCAGGGTGGTTACGAGGTCCCTAGAAGTGATGAATTTGAATTTTTCTTGGTTTTATATATAGTATTAGGTTTTTTCTCATGCTTTCTGTGAATGACACGGGTGAATTTTATCCTACACCCACTAGGTTATCGATATGTAATTTCAGTAATTTTGATTTCAAAATATATTTTAAAGAAATGCAATGATTTCATTTGTGTATTCAATAAACACAATATTCTAATGGAATTCTGCATTTGTGGTTTACCTATATAGATTCCATGGAGAAGTGTTAGTGGTGTGACATCAATTGTCCTCAAGCAGAGGCTTTAGTTTTACTCTTTTTGGAAGCAAATACTTTCTTCCAACATTTTTGAGTTCCATGAAAAATTTGAAAGTCCTAATAGTATTCAATTATGGGTTCAAGAGAGACATAGTATTCAATTATGGGTTAAAGAGATCCACACTGAATGATCTATCGGCCTTATCTTCACTTAGTTTAAGACTATTCACTTGGAGAGCCTGCATGTGCCCCCACTTCAAGAGCATAGTAAAGTCATGTAGAACTTAGAGAAGCTATCTTTAAGCTTTTAGTGAAGAATGGAAAAATGTTTGGGTTCAATAACAACTAGTCGAGCATTAAGCTTCCAATAATGCTAGATTTTAACCTGGAGCACTTTTGTGATTTGGAGGAGATGCCCCCTCGTATTTGTGACACATCTTCAGTTGTGAATTGGACTATTACTAACTGTCATTTCCTTCGAAATTTACTTGATGACTTGGGGAACCTCAACTCTTTAAGAATGTTAAGGAAGGAAAGAAAGTACATTATGCTAAGTTCTCTTATGCTTTTCAAGTTTTTCTTGGATATCTACAACGTTTCAGGTAGGAAAGTACACTCTGTTAATGAAAATTTGTCTTGATAGAAAGGCCCAATTTCAAATTCTAATGCTTTCAAAAAACATTGTATAACTGTAATGTTTCTAAAAGGAAAGCATATTTTTTCAATTTAAGTATCATGATCCCATATTCCAACTTATTTTTCAGTAGCCCATTAGGCTTTGTAGCTTTGAATAAATCCATGTCTTTTGATAAGATCCTCTTCCAAATTAGAACGCAGTTTCCTTTTGGCAATAACCACATACAATGTCTTGATTTTGTTATTGAGAAAATAGAGGTTGTGAAACAAGCTTGTGCCATACAAGGACTTGATTCATTGATTATGTATCAATTATGGCTCTTGATGTAACAATGTCTTGATTTGTTGCTTGAAAATAGAGGTTACGCTTTACTATTTCACAGAATTTTTTACAATCTTTCCATAAGTATTGATTTGTAATCTCAGTCACTGAGGGATGGCAGTAATGACAAAGGTAATATTCCATGGTTTGAAGTTACCCTCTTACTAAATATTTAAATATATCACCACA
Source organism: Pinus tabuliformis (assembly GCA_031772625.1). NCBI lineage: Eukaryota > Viridiplantae > Streptophyta > Pinopsida > Pinales > Pinaceae > Pinus > Pinus tabuliformis. The sequence continues at coordinate 46,841,048 of CM062815.1, forward strand.
ATTTAACTGTTAGTTAAAGGAATTGTATTTGATTTGTAAACAATTCATTGCTTGATTTATAGATTTTGATTTTTTCCCTTTTTTATTTTTTTCTCAGATTTGGTATGAGATATCTTCCAATATTTGGGTTACCTAGTTTCTCCACCATAGCTATGAGGTTCAAATGCTATCATTAAATATTCTCAAAACGTTACAACTTTTCTAGTAAGTGTACTTTGAAACATTGTTGTTGCTTTTCCATGGTGTTAATGCAAATAAGCACTACAACTAGTGCCATTATTTAGATTAAGTGCCGAAATCTAGGTGGTCTTGTAATGATGGATTGATTGTTTTCTAGCTACTAAGGCCATATGCATTTTTATCTCTTATGTTGTCCTAAGATATTCAAATTCAGAATAAGAATTGAGGTCTCGTTTCCACTGTAGATTGCAGTCATTTTCTTGAACATAATATATAGTAGATTATATTTTACTAATCAACTGTGGATGTGATCCCTCGCAAGAAAGGAAATTCAAAGTGACTTTTATTTCACATTTATTTGTCAAAACATCCACACAGGAAAGGAGATTCAAAGTGACACTGATTTCACACTGATTTGTCAAAATGGAGGCAAGAGAAAAGGAAACTTTGTATTCAACAATGCTCTTAATTTCATATGTACATGCACAGACATATTAGTAGAAAATATTGAAGGGTTTCCTAAGTAATATTTTCCATTCCACTACATTCTTTACAACTTGTAAATAAATAACTCGGAACAATTCATTACACTACTTGTTATTCTTTATTAATCAGTGGTTAAGATTTTGATATTGAACTGGCTAAGATTTTTATTCCTTCTGTGAAATTGTGTGTTCTATAATGCTTCTTTTCCATTCACTATGTATAGCATATAAAGTGTGTCTAGTGGAGTAGGAAGATTGGAAAGTCTTGTGATCCTTTAACTATGTTACAAGGTAGAAACCCAACGGGGCAGGGTAGGTGCATCCCCACAAAGGGGTCACAAATACCAAAGTTGGTATTGGCTAGTGCCTTGAGCTAGAAAATTTCCTTTACCCTTGTATTAACAGTGAACCCCGGAGAGGATTCTAATATTATCTTTTTAAGATTTATATTAGTTAAGATTGATGAATAAAATTCATGAGACATGAGCTAGGATGTCCTTGCAAGGTGGTTGTTGATTATTGGAAGCTATGATGGCCATTATGTTAGGCTAGATGGTCGCACTCCCTTGATCATGAGCACGATTGTGATCAAGATGGAAGACTTCATAGTTTGGATTGATTATTTAGCAGCGATAATTAGTGGGCTCATTCACAAATGCTTCTATTTCACTGATCCTTTTTATAGAGTTGTCAGATTCAATTTCCAAAGGTTTTAATTACACTATAGAGTTGAGTTCTAAGAGAGTTGTGATTCACAGTGTCAAGTATAGCAGCTATGACACTTGAATGAAGACAAGCATAGTAGATGTATCAGACTCTATCATAAGCTTACTTGCATATTATAAGGGACTTGGTTGGCTTTTTCATAATTTTATAAACAAGTTCCATTTCGTGGAAATGTGAAAAAAACAGTGATATTGCCACCATGTGGCTCTTGTCATATATGGTTTTATACTTTTTCAAAAAATTCTCTATGAGTTCACAATGTTAAGATTCACTAGGACCTTACAAAGTTTTATTATTTAGTGAAAAACTCACCAAGAACTTACAAGATTTTATAATTGAGTAAAATATTCGCCATGCCTGGTGAGAGATTAGCCAAAAAATTATATATACATATTATATTATTGATAAAATCGCCTTCCATTTTTCCTATATACCATGGAGATTCGCCCATTTGTTATACATATAAATTTAGGGGGGGGGGTTCTTAAAATTTTCCCTAGAAGGGAGTCCACCCTTCAGTCTATACTCATCACATTTACATTAAAGAAGATTGTAAACCAGTCAGGCAGCCTCAAAGGAGGATGAATCCAGCCCTTAAGGACATTATCAAAGAAGAACTGTAAAAGTTGTTGGATGCAGGATTTATCTACCCTATCTCTGACAACGAATGGGTCTCTCCTTTGGTACTAGTGCCAAAGAAAAATGGGAAGTGGAGAATCTGTGTTGATTATCGGAAACTAAACAAGGCCACCAAGAAGGACCATTTTCCTTTGCCTTTAATAGATCAAGTGTTAGACGGCCTGGCGGGGAAGAAGTTCTTCTCCTTCCTAGCTGGGTTTAGCGGGTACAGCCAGATCCAAATCAGCCCGGAAGACCAACATAAGACCACTTTCACTTGTCCATGGGGTACCTTTGCATACCGAGTCCTTCCTTTTGGGTTGTACAATGCTCCCGCCACTTTCCAGAGAGTAGTACTGAGTATATTTGCTGAACTAGTTCATGATTCAGTGGAAATCTATATGGATGACTTTACCCCTTATGGTTCTAACTTCCAGGAAGCTTTGACTAACCTGGGAAACGTTTTAGCCAAGTGCATTTAAATGAACATGTCGCTCAGTCCTGAAAAATGTGAATTCCTGATGACTGAAGGGACTGTGCTAGGTTATAAAATTTCTCAGCAAGGATTACAGGTGGATCCCAACAAAATTTCCATCATCCAAAGGGTCCCACCTCCTCACAAGGTAAGAGATGTCCGAAGTTTCCTAGGCTTAGCAGGGTATTATAGAAGATTCATTAAGGATTTCACTAAGCTAGCCTCTCCATTGCTTGGTCTTTTGGGGAAAGATGTTGAGTTCATATGGACTGACAATTGTCCAGAGGCTCTGGATACCTTGAAAAGTAAACTAGTGACTGCCCCAATTTTGAGAGGTCCAAACTGGGCCCTACCTTTCCACATTCATATAGATGCCTTGAACAAAGCGATAGGAGTGGCCTTAAGGCAAATTGATGAGAAGCTGCCTTATGCCATATATTTTGCAAGTAAAAACTTGTCCAAGACATAATTAAACTACACTATAACCGAAAAGGAGCTCCTAGCTGTAGTCCATTCCCTAAATAAGTTCAAACACTACATCACCTGCTATCAAACATTCGTACATACTGATCTTGCTACAATTAGGTATTTAATGGACAAACCAGATGTAATGCTCATATTATTAGATGGTTACTTTTATTGCAGAAATTTGATTTAACCATTGTTGATAAGCTGGGTAAGTAAAATGTTGTTGCTGATTTTCTGTCTAGATTAGATCTGCCTGCAGGTGAAGAAGGAATGGTGGATGATCAAATGCCAGATGAACACCTATTTTATATCGAATTACTCTCTCCATGGTTTTCTTATATAGCAAATTACTTGGTTTCAGCACAATTTCCACCACACCTGTCCTCAAAAGAGAAGAGAAAGATCATGAGGAAAAGTGCACCATTCAACTGGATTGGGGGAAATCTCTTCAAACTTGGCCCAGATCAGATTTTGAGGCGATGTGTCAGGGAGGAGGAAGTTTTTGACATTTTCCTAACCTGTCATGATGGGCACTGTGGAGGCCATTTTGCAGCAAAGAGGATTGCCTTCAAAATTCTGCAAGCAGGTTACTATTGGCCCACTCTTCATCAAGATGTTAGGAGATATATTAGCCAATGTGACCGATGTCAAAGGATGGGGAAACCTACTCCAAGGGATGAGATGCCCCTGCAACCTCAAGTGACTTTCGAGCCATTTGAGAAGTGGGGCATGGACTTTGTGGGTCCTATCAACCCTCCTTCAAAACAGAAATCTTACATCATTGTGTGCACTGATTATGTGACAAAATGGGAAGAAACAAAGGTGATCAAGGCAGCAACAGAAGAAAAAGTTGTTGAGTTTTTGAGGGAGAATATATTCTACAAGTTTGGATATCCAAGAGAATTAGTCACAAATTAGGGGAGTTAGTTTACATCCAATCTAATTGAAGACCTGCTCACACACCACAAAATTAAGCACAAAACTTCCACCCCTTATCATCCGCAAGCAAATTGATAGGTGGAAGTCACTAACAGAGCTTTGGAAGGAATTTTGACCAAGGTAGTGAGCAGCAGCAGGAAAGATTGTGCAGATTGATTGGTTGATGCCACTTGGGCCTATAACACCACTTGGAAAACCACCACAAGGTTCACACCCTATGAGCTGGTCTATGTGAAGAAGGCTTTGCTGTCAATAGAATTTGAATATAACACACTAAGGATGGCAGTTCAGCTGGACCTAGATCTCAGCCATGCACAAAAGGAAAGGTTATTTCAGCTAAATGGATTGGATGAACAGATATTGCAGGTCCTTCTCCACTCAGAGGTAGTCCAACTTCAAAGGAAGATATGGCATGATAGACACCTCAAAGAAAAACAATTCCAGGAAGGAGATTGGGCGCTGCTGTATGATTCAAGATATAAATATTTCAAGGGCAAACTGAGGATGAGATGGCTGGGACCATACATAGTAGAAAAGTGTAATGACAATGGTTCAATTCTGATCCAGACCATCAATGAAGAAACCATCCCCATTCTCGTCAATGGGAATAGGTTGAAGATCTACAGAAAGCCCCTCTCCAAGCAAGAATTCATTGAGAATCTGAGTAAAATAGTGTTGGTAGTGGAGCAGGTCTCTGCCTCCACTCCACCCACACCCTAAAGAAAAAAATAGAAAAAGAAAAAATAGAAAAAAGAATAAAAGATCCCTGGGTGAAAACCTCCTGGAGGCACCCAGGGAAGGCAGTGAGGGTGAAAACCTCCTGTAGGTGCCCCAACTATCTCATAAATAAAAAAAAAAAACTAACTTCTTTTGAATGCATTACATATTGTTAGAGGGTCATAGAATAAAAAAGGACATGGCTAGGCTGAATACACCCCTGATAGATCATTTCTCCATCGCCATTGTCTTTTCCTAGGCCGTGGTCTTGCTTGTTCTGGAAATTTTGCATCCTACAGGAAGCTTTGTGCATTCTAGAGGAAGCTCCTATAGAAACCACAGAGAGCTTGAAATCAAGTTTAGAAAAGAATCAGAGGGCTAGAAATTTGTCCAGAAGACCTGTGGACCTCCCTGCCACCATTCATCCTCCTAACTCTCCATTCCATCCCTGCACCACTGCATTTCCACTCGCTTCTTTCTTCCCTGCACAAAAAACACAAAAATCCTGTTTCTTTTGTTTTTTTTTAATGATGAAGAATAAAATAGCAGCATTCTTAACTTGTTTCTTATCTAGTGTATACTAGATGTTTTTCCTTTTCCGTCAAAACCTTCCTCAGTTATCTCTTCAGTCCCTGCTCAAACCTCAGCCAGAAATTTTAGAGGGAGAATCAGTTACGGGAAATCCCGCAGGATTCCTATAACAGCTGATCCCCATAAAAAAACAAGCTCCAGAGGTAGGCTCAGTGCAGCCACAGGTGTATACAACGTGCAAGGAGTCGTTCCTGATTAGAAGATCACCATCATGAGGTATCCAAGTCGCCAGTTTGAAGCCACGAGTGCCAACAACAAAATCAATCCATGAACAGAGTGCCAAAGTCTGAGCATGCAAAGCATGGTAGCGACTAACAGGTAAGTGGCTAAACATGTTCCTCTGTTGCATGAATACGATTTAGAAACTACATCAACCATTGAGATGGTCACGATTAAATGAAATTGGCGGCCAGCTAACTGGCCACCCTCGTCCAGTTCGAACAAGCCTTGTCCAATTGAAATAGTGTTCAGTGGGTGCAATCGACACGTGTGTTTAGTCAACTCGGGAAGAAAAACTCAAAACAGGTAGTGGTGGTAGCGTATAATGGGAATGATGGAAGTGATTTCGGGCAGGAGGCATGCAGTATCATAATGGAACTGAAGTAGGGACCAATGGTCTGAATGGGGATAACGTACCCTTCCTGCCACCTCACCTCGTCACCACAGAACATGCCATAAGCTTAAGTACGCTGCAGTCGACGCCTTCATCACCTTTGTTCTCATTTGCATCGTCGTGCTCTCGACTGCAACAACTTACCTACCACCTTCATAACCTCAAAACAGTTGTTGTCTATCAGTTTCGAAACCCTTCCACTTAGCGGGCTCTACAGGAGCATTATCGCACTCTACAGGAGCAGAAACACAGTCTACAAGAGCCTTTCTACAAGAAGGCCAGTGAGCAGCTCTGCAGAGGGAAAATTTGGGATTTTTTGCCAAATTCGAGCTCGAAAAAGGTAGGCTCAGAAAACCCACTCTGCATGTTATATATCTATGAAAGGTGGTGGATTTGAAGTGAAGTATTGAGTTGAAAAGAAAAAACTGAGAACAGAAGTCTGCCTGTGTTTTTTTGAAAATATATGGTCCCTCCATTTTACTCTCTGCACTAAAATTCTATCTCTTTCTCCTCCGTGGTATTCTCCTGTATGAAGAAGTGATGCAACCATATGAAATTAAGCTTGTAAAACAGTGAATTTGCATTAGGTGGTCTGCTTACTGTGTGAAAGAAAAACACTGTCTTGCTCTCTGTGTTTTCTAAAAGAAAAAGATATTGATTTCCTCAAACAGCCCAAAAAGTAAATTAAGGTTGAGAACAGAGTTTGAAGGGCAGGAAAATTACAATTTTCTTTTGTTAAAAAGAAGAAACACGAAAAACTCTCTCTGGTTCCAGAAAAATCCTCAGTTGTTCCTCTGTTTTCGGGTTTGAAAATTTGCTACCTTCCTCCTCACCTGAGAATTTCCAGCAGTCACTAAACATCATGACAGGGGGTTTTATGAGAAAAGATCCTCTAAATTCCACCAAATTGCATGAACACCCAGAAGTGGTAGCCCTCTTTGCCATGGCAAATTGGATGCCTTCCTTTGAGAAATTTCATGGGTATGATGAGGAAGTTACATAGGAATTTTTATTATCTTTAAGACCCCATTCAAAAACCCATGCTACAGCCAGTTTCAGGGGTCTAACCATAGAACTTACACCAGAATTCATCAGCAGAATTACAAGTCTTCCACTTGGGCTCCCCTGGAGCAAAGAAAAAAATTCACTAGGATAGGTTGCTAAAAAGACCTTCTCCCAGCCTGATGAACATCCTGTGGAGGATAAGAATGGGATCAGAAGGACAAGTATACCTTATCCATGGGGTGAGGTCAGCTATCAGATCATGAAATATATCTCATGTGAAGGAAGATACAATATAGTCTATGGTTATCATTTCAGACTGTTACATCAACTAAGATATGGAATGGACCTACATGCATCTAGAAAACTCAGTCTTCCATATTTTCTCCTCCAATCCTTGATAGAGTGTAGCACCAAATTGAATGTAGGGGTTCCAGACCAACTCGCTCACCATGGACTCATTAAATTTCTAGTAGAGGATTCCCTACACACATGCACAATCCCTATAGCCTAGGAAATTTTCAGGAACTTGAATAAAGAAGATGACATAAAAATCTCACTAAAGACCTTAGTCCATCTGGCAGTGAAGAGGAGGAATAGAAAGAGGAACTTGAGAAGGAAATCCATGAAGAAGCACAGAATATTCAATTAAAAGAAGAAAAAGAAGAAAAATAGAGAGGAGAGGAGAAACATGACACAACCACAGTTGAACCTGAAGCAAAGTAGAAAACAACATCAAAAGCAGAAAAAGGGAAAACCACAACAGAGAAAAGGAAGAGGAAAAGAACTGAAAAGGAGAAGCCCAAGACAACTCAGAAAAAGACTGCCACAGGAAAGGTAGAAACTAAACAAGTAGAGGAGAAAACAACACCAGAGACAGCATAAACAAAATCAGAGACATCAGACATAGGCAAAACAACAGATGAAGAAGAGGAAAAACAGCAAGAAGAAGTGTCTCCTAACACACTAGCAAGGGAAGCAACAACTGTTCTTGCTGCGATTAGTACTCCAGCCATGCAAAAAGGGAAAATAAAAAGACATTCATCTATGTACTTCAAAGCTTGAAAGAGCACCAGAATCAAGATAGGCAAGCCTCAGCCACCTTCAAAGGAACCCATCATCATCAAGGATGCACCTACTATAACAAAGGAGGAATCTCCCTCCAAAATCTCCATCACTTATGAGAGAGGGAGTCCTAAGACCTCTACCTGGAAAAAAAGGATCAAATTAATGGACTCTAAAGCAGTCCTACAAGAGGCGCAGACCTCTCTACATGAGACATTGGTAAAGCTTAAAGAAACTAAAAACTTGAAAAGAAAGCAGAAGAATAGACCCAGGAGGAAGATAAGGCAAAAGAGATACCAGAGCTTGGACCTCAACCTAACTTAGGCTCCTACTACAACCTTCTGGAAGGTGGGAAGATCATCCCACAAAAGTTTGTAGTGCCTCTTTTCTTTGAGTTGGAAAAGGAAAGAGTGAGGACCCATACATGGATGCAGATTGCAAAATCAAAAGGGGTAGAAGACATTGGGCACATGGAAAACAAGTTGAGAGAGATGAGAAAAGAATTGAGCATGGTCAAGCATACAGAAAGCATCAGAAGAGATCAATTAGAGGAAGAAAATGAAATGTTGAAAAAGAAACTACAAGAAAGGGAACCTCAGGGAGGAAATGAGCTGTCACTCTTAAAAGGACCACAACAGAAAGAGGAACCCTAGGCAGATAGTGAGGCAGAAAATAAACAACAACAAGAAGAGGAACCCTAGACAGACAGGTAGACTTTGATGAAACAACAACAGGAAAAATAATCCCAGGCAGAAAATGAAGTATTGATTCTGAAAAGGCGGCTACAGGAAAAGGAAGCATAGTTAACCTGCATGGCCAGCTGGGCAATGGAGGCATTACAGTGCAGGCAGCTAGCCAAACCATATGCACTGTACCTCAAAGATCAGTGGCTCCAATTTCAGATTAAGGCACTGGCCCAGAGGGGCATAATAACTTTTCAGGATTATGGCCAATTTATGCATTTATGTGATCACAGTTCAGCTGAGGATAAATCGAAGCTAGCAGAATTTTACCTGCACAACATGACACTCACTAACATGAATTTATGGGATCCAAATGCTGCATTAGGCGACTTGTAGCTAATGGCTGTGGCAACTTGGATGAGCCATGAAGAGAAGAGGGCAATGGAAATCCAAAAAATGATGGCAAAAGAGCTAAGTGAGCCCCTGATGATTAGAACAGAACCAACAGAACCCTTGGCTCTCATCTATGCCCACCAACACCTTGTAGCTAATCCTCAAGTTGTCCCTGACTATGTTGACAAGCAAGCACAGGCTATTGCTCATTTCAAGGATATGGAGAGATTGTTTAGCGATGATTGTATTCATGTCTGCATGAGAAGGTGGAATACATTGCCACACGGACTAAGGATCAGGGAGTATCACTCCCCAAACAGGATGAGGGAAGCCATGAGGAGAGTGTCCCTGTATAAGCACTCAATGCAAAATTTGAAAGCCAACTGGATTGGCCTTAAATTCAGTCCTCCACTGCTGCTAGGACTGCTGGAAGGAGTAAAGGAGGAGGAAGAATAGAAACAATGGGAAGAAGTGGATAGGAAAGCAAGTTTCCATGATAAAGAGGAAGACATCACATCAGAGGCTTGGGATGTCAGGGAATCTGTTAGAGCCATTAAGGATGAAGAGTTAGATTAGTTGCTCAGAGGATGAGCAACCCATTCAGTAGGGGGGTGATGATGAGCCCCAAAAATGGGTAATTATATGGGCTCATTCTGCCTCTTATTTCAACTTAATCCACTATTCTCATTAGTTTGTTGCATGTTTTTGAATATATTTATGCTAATAGAGTGAATTGGGTTAGTCACTTTGCCATGTAGTCTAATGTGTGTTTTATGCAGATGTTTTGGACAACTTTGGACAAAGTCAAGGAATTTATGAGAAAATGATAGCCAAAACTCGAGGAAAACAGGGAAGAGGACTTGTAGGGGGGTGTCTCCTTCATTAATTACCCCTTTCCTTAAATCCTCCATCAGCAACTCGGAGCACAAAGGTCCACATTGGTGATCCAAGGGGAAACCTAGCAAGTAAAGCAGGACTGTTGTTTATCTTCAGTTATAGGAAGCCGAGTTCCTTGATTTTAGGAAGATTGTTGGAAGTCCCAATTTGTATAAATAAGGGGTCTTAGAGCCTTAGTAGGTTAGCCAGTTATTAGTAGATTTTCGCACTTTTGTGAAGCATTGTGTTCAACTCATTTTCGAGTTCCTTTTTTAGAACAGTTTATGTAATGTAACTGCTATTTTTGACAATGAAGATGAAACAGTTTTTAAGCCAGCACTGATCTCTTTCAGAGGGCTGAAGCTCTTGGGTTAGGGCCCAAACCAAGCTGCCCAACACCTCCTTCTATGTACTTATATTTTTTTTCTTCAATTCATGAGTTAATTTCTGTTGCATAGATCCATTTTACTTTGTTAGATTAGGTTTCTTTTTGATGGTTAGTATAGTTGTTTTGTTTCAGTTGCTCAAGTAGGTTGTTGCAGTGACAGATAAGATTCAAAAAGGTCAATAGTAGGCCCTGATCTCCTTTCTCCCTTCCTGGGACTATGATCTGAGGTCAAGGCACTACTGCTGCCACCAAAAACACAGTTTTTGCTCTTCCATGCAACTGCTAGTGTGATAACTTGATTTGGAAAAGTTGATATTGGTTCAGATTAAATTGCATAGGTCATTTCCTGTTCTTTTACCATAGTTCTCTCACATGATTTTCTACTCATAGGTTGTTGTTCAACATTTTCTATTTTTAGGTCAAAAATTAGGTGAAGCTAGACAAAGTTATGTTTTCATGGTATAGCTAGTTCTTTCTTTGGTCAGTTTTGATAAGTAAATGTGCAGATCTCTTGCAGGACATCTCATCTCACCATACATCCATAGAACAACCAACACCAACCCACTTCTCATAGATTTTCCAACTCATTTGCAACTTTTCACCAATCTGCCCTAATTTCTGTGTCTTTTCCATAAGGTTGCTTCCTTGCCATTTGAACAAATCCAACCATCACGTTCGTTCTTGATCTTCCTTGCCAAGTTCTAGACACCTCAACACCTTCATCTAGCCTTCAGTTCCCCTTTCCCATCATTTTTCCACCTTCAAAACTCCAAAAATAGCTCTCAGCCTCCTCTTATAGATCCCCTACAGCCTCCTGTAGAATTTCCCGTGAGTGATTTTTTTAAGTCCAATTGCAATGGAAGTCTTCAGAAGGGTACTAGGGGCTTCTTAGGACCTCTCCACACCTTCTTCACCCTTTGCAAAATCCAATTCCATCTTCCTTTGATACCAAACCTCTGCACAGTCACAACCAAATAAATCACAAGCATAATAATTCCATATAAAAACACTCAAAAGCACAAAAAGATGTTTACTTCTCATTTCTCTTTACAAGTAGCTTGAATAAATGAAATTTACCTTTTCAGTAGTCAATGGCCCTCATTTCATCAGTTTTCATCTCTTTTCTTGCAAAAGTAGGATTAATAGGTAAATTAGGGTTTGCGTTACATTTCAGTTTCCCTTCTTTTTCTGCAAATAGAATAGCCCATGTAGAGTTAGTTTTCATTCATCATAGTTAAAAGCTTCTTCTGAGAACTCATAGAAGTTGGCTTAAGCTCCTAGCGAACTTGCGCCAGCTGACCAAGTGACAACCTGCAGTAAGAGCTAGTACTTATGCATATAGAACCGTCGCTTCCAAGTTTGTTACAAACTACCAAGTTGATAAAAGTAAAGAAGGAAGCCCCAAGAGTTGCAGTATTATTGCTGCAATACTGGAGCCCACCAGAAACTATGGTAGAAATTAGCAAGACCCAAAAAATTGCGGAGCTTTGTTAGAGTGGTTGGGGCTAGCCAATCCCGAATGACTTGTATCTTGGATGGGTCCACATGTACACCTTTCTCATCAATGATGTACCCCATATATTGAACATGATTCAGGCCAAAGGTGCATTTCTCCAAGTTAGCACATAGCTTGTGTTGTCACAACATTTGAAGGACCTTTCGAATATGGTGGAGGTGTTATTCCCAACTATGTCTAAAGATAAATATGTCTTCTAAATACACCACCATGAATGCATTGGTGAAGGTTCGCAAGATTTCATCCATCAGTCTCATGAAGGTTACAGGGGCATTCGTCAATCCAAATGACATGACCAACCATTCGAAAAGGCTCTCCTTGGATTTGAATGTAGTCTTCCAATAAATATAGGGTTCGATAGGCACCTAGTGATAACCTGAATTCAAGTCAACCTTGTTGAAATATTTCCCCCCTTGAGCTGGTCTAAAAGGTCATCAATCCACAAGATTGGGTACCTATTCCGGATAGTGATCTTGTTCAACACCCTATATTAAATACATATCCTCCAGGTCCCATCCTTCTTCTATACCAATACAATTGGGCTCCCACAAGGTGATGAGCTTGGCCTAATGTGCCCTTTCTAGAACAGTTCCTGAATCTGCCTCTTAATCTCATCATTCTCCAGAACAGAGCATCGATAGATCGGTCCATTAGGGAGCAGTGCGCCCATGGTCATATCTATGGAATGCTTAACCTGACAATGCAACGGTACCCCTGTGGTGAGGCGAAAATATCCCTATACTCCTCCACGACCTTGTCCATCTGCAACTGTTGTGTAGAGGAGCCCTGCCTGGAAGTCGTGTCCACAACCTTCTTCTTGCCGTGGGGGTGAATCATAAGGAAAACAAATTTCATGGTCTGGGAAATGATCTTACTGCATTGCTTTGTAGTGATCAAAGAGATGGCGGTAGGCAGGGCTACCTCTTGTACCTTGTACAACTTATTAGCCAAAGTAATAATCATAGAGTGAGGTCTAGACTCATATACAACATGTCGCTTCCACAAGTACCCTTGTCCTAACAATACATCACAAACTTCAAGAGGTGAAACGTCACGCAATACCTCATCCATGAATGGCTTGATGTTTTAGGGAAGGTGACATTGTTGGCTGACGCGAAGATCTTGTCCTTAGTGAGGCCACCCGATGGTGTATGACTATGGATGTGTTGTAGTCTTTAGGCCCAACCGCTTCATGACCTCTACTGAAATGAGGTTCTTTTGGCTTCCATTATCGACAATGAACTACAACGGAGAACCCTTCACCCACATCTATGAGTGGAAGAGGCATTCCCCCTCCTCTAGATCTTCAGGCTCAATCTTCTGGATCTTGGTGGTGGCCATGGTGACACTGGGCTCCACATTAATGATCTTCTTCCCTTTGTCAGTTCCCTTATCGGGTTATGATTCAGAGTTAGAACCTGCGTCTGATTCAGAAACCTTCAACTTGACCACCAATGACTGCTTGGCCCGGCAGTCACTTGTATTGTGAGTGGAGCTCTTATGGAACTCACACCATTTTCCTATGTCCTTCTTCATCTTCATGGTGTTTTTCTTTGCTTGTGGCTTCGGTGGGTTGTCCTGGGTAGCACCGCCTTGGATTGGTCCTTTGTTCTATGGTTTGGGGGTGCCTTTTCCTTGCTTTGGATTTGTAGATCCAAAGTCCTGCTTCTTCTGTTTAAACTTATGCTCAATCTTGACAGTGTACCGATACACCGTGCTGAGTGAGGAAATGTCTAGGAACTCCATCTCGTCCTGGATGAGTGCACCCCTTGGAAACTTGTGTAAACACATAGCTTGGAGTGGAACACATGAGAAAGTATGCATCACAAACTAGAAGGAAGGTGAACCAACAATTCAAAGTGATGGTTAAACCAACATCACATTTCAATAAGATTCATACGTACATATACAGAAAGAACCTATGCATACATGCATAAGCAAACAGATACATATATCATTAGAGTAAAAAAGTTAACCGAAATACAATAACAACATATGCATGAAACGTGTTGGCTCTTTTATATTAAGAAGTGAAATTTCCAATCATACAATACAACCATGACCAACCACTAGTCCCAAAAATGGAACATTGCAGTCACTGTCGCCTGCTCCTCCAAAGAGATGTACTAGCTCTGCATTGTGGAGAAGCCAAATCTTGTTACAATACTCTCCAAGCCTTCTCTAAGATGATCCTATTGGAGGCTTGCCTGACCAAAAGCCCTTCCAATGAGTTATGAGATTCTATAAATAGAAAAGGGTGGGGTGACCCTTGACATTCCCCTTTGTGACTCTTCATCTACTACATGATTGTTACATTCACTTTACAAGATGTTACATACAATCTGCACATGTACCCATGTGAGACAAAATAGGCTTGAGAAAGCCATGGAAGCTATCACTAAGACTCAGATAGTTGTGGGAAGACCAACTCTTCGACATCCTCGCGATGATTGACGGTGGCAAACTGATGCCAAGCATGATTGTCTCTGATGATGTCTACGTGCTCAATGGTGACATCCCGCTGAAAGTGAATTCTTGCCTCTGTTGCATCTGGGTACACTGATATGGTTCCTCTATCCAACACATCTGATATCATGCACATCATCGTCTTGAGTTTAGATGGACCAACAACATATTGATGCATAGTGTTTGCATTGATCTTCAAGTGTGTGTTGGTGACTGTGCGCATCAAATTGTCGAAATACATGTTCAGCTCCATTTGACTTGGTTCTTATCTTTGCCTCGGTGAGTGTGCCAACGGGTGGGATCACATGCATGCACATAATGACATCCATGCTCCTAAACAACCTTGCAAGTGATCAATGACATTGCTCACCCTGTCTACTCCGCGCCAGCTATTGGGTTGTGTTGATAACCTGTATGGGTGAAATTTCATCAATTTGTGCATGTTTTTCCTCCTGTTGTACCTGTTCCTGTTGCAGCTCCTTCTCTCGTCTGTGCAGCTCCTATTCTTCCTTGAGTTGCTGCTTCAACACTTGCAACTCCTTCTATGTTTCTCTCTCTGCCTTCACGTGATCCTCTTATTGTGTTGTCACCTCATAGCCTCAAAATCCAATGCTTCTTTCATCACCAGTGGATCTGCTTGAACTTACAACTTTGCTCCGCATCTACGCTGTCAACAACCCTCCTCTTGCATTTGTCACACGCAAGAGTGCTACCTACTACTGATGGTGCTGCCCGTTGTGATGTCACTACCATTTCACCTTGATATCCTTTTCCATGAACAAGTTGATATCTTCATAGATAGGCAAGTTCATAAACACTTGATCGATTGCATCCCCAGTTGTGCTCTCAACGGTGTCTTTGACTCTGCTCTCCTGGAAACCATTATACCTATGCTACTGAGAGGTAGACGAACACCTGTGACATCGAAAGACATAACAACACTCATGGCAGGCAAATTTTCAGTTGAAAACAAAAGCAAACTAAAGGACTGACATGCAACATACCTGTGTGACTATCTGTGAAGAATGCACAATTTTACCGGGAAGCCGGGAGACTGACTTCTAAAACTACTAAGGCACAATTCGGGCTGTCGGGAGGCTGACTAACTGCCAAAACTATGAAGGCATAGTTTTGGCTACCAGGAGGCTGACTGACTGTTGGAACTACACAATGCATAGTCCAGCCTAGCCTCTTGAGCACTGAAACTGCGTAATTGCAGTCAGCAATGACATGCAAACTAGTAAACTGCATTGCGCAGTTTCTGGGGCCAGTAAGGCACTACCTCCCAGAATTGTGTAATGCAAGCCTGGAGGTCAATGATGGGCCAAACTTGCACAATTTCTGGAGGGAAGATAGAGCCTTCACTTCCAGAAATGCACAATGCTAGCCAGGTAGGGCAAGGTTCGGGCCAAGGTAGCCCAGACCTGCTGACGGGCGACTGAAAACATGAGAAGTCTGCATGCATGGTGATATTGAGTGTAAACAATATTAAGTCATCTTGCATGAAAATAGTAAGTGTAGGATTTAGAGAATGGGAAAGACATGCATGTGTGTGAAGTGGGTCGCTGCAACGGTGACCGTCGGTGCGAAAACAATGTCATGCATGTGACAGCAGTGAGATGTAAACGAAAACTGAAACGGTGCTTGTATAGGCTAACATGCATGCAAACGGTAGCAAGCATTCATAGAAATCAAGTAGAAAACACTCACACAAGACAAAACACAAAAAACGACAGAAATGCTACGAAATAAAAGTAAAGCAGACTTACCCAAACGTAACTAAGTTGGATGTGCCGCAGAATCCTAGATGTGTTGTGGGATGTCAAAGCTCCAATATCGATGTGAAGAATGAGCTTTGAAGCATCGAATAAATAAGTTTGAGGCTCATGACGTGAATGCCACAAAACTAGGAAAAAGCGACACTTGGAGGAAAGTTTCTAAAACGATCTTTGCATGTAACCTCCAGTTGCTAAAAATAAATCCCTAAAATCTAGGGATGCTTTCTGCATGTTGCTTTTTTCTATTTCGGGAAAAGCATCTTATGCATGCAAATCAAGTTTGTTGGGTCCTAGAGGGAACTGGTCAACCTGAAGGCAAATGCAACAACCTGCAAGACTAGGAGAGGGATTTGCACAATTTCTTAGTTGAGCTGGGCTGGCTGTCTCAGAGGGATTGCACAATTTCTGGGGTCAGCAGGTGACTACTGCCTAGAATTGAACAATTTCTTGGCTGAGCTACAGTGCTGGGCTAGATTGCACATTTTTCTCAAGGAAGCATGTCTAACTACATTGCGCAATTTCTGAGCCCAGCAGGCTGCCCAGCAGATTTGCGCAATTTCTGGAGGGAAGGTTGGTTCCCCTCCATAATTGTGCAAATTTTCTTAGGGAGTTGCTCAGCTAGAAATTATCTTAATTATGGAATAGAAGCTTGTGAAAGGAGTGAAGCAAACTGACATGCATAGGCTGGCAAACCACTGAAAAACCGATGAAGCCTATGTACTTGTCAATGTAAGACATGCTACTAGGATGGTTGGTAGGGAAGCTCCAAAACAAATCTAAGGCAAAATTTTGGAGGGTGGTTGTAGCCTCTACAATAATACCCAACCTTGTGCGAAGGGTATGGAAAGTATTTGTGAACTCTGGCACATCTTGGTCCCTTCCCTATCATAACGTGGTCCACTTGATGTATTTGTCTTCATAGCTCTCGACAGGGTAATATTGTTCCTTGATGTGATCTTGGAAATAATTCCAAGTTGGTGCGATTGAAAACAATGAGGGTTCACTCTTGTCCTTTGTTCATAGTAGGTTTCCCACCAGTGCTTGACATGTGGGGCATCTTTGAGAACTGCAAAAGTAATATTTTCCCAATTGGAAAATTCATGAACTGAAAAATATCCTTCCAACATATTTAACCATTTATCTATGACGTCTACATCTATCATGCCTTCGAATATGGGAATATCAAGTTAATTTGTAACTTAAAAGGAGTGGCACCTCTAGAGTGGATTCTAGATGAAGATGCATCACTTGTGGGTAGACATCGAAGGATCTGGGCAAAGTTATCCATCATCGCGTCCTTTTGTCGCTTGAGGGCTTTCTCGAGCAACATTTTGGAAGTACCTCCTGCCCCCTCGTCTTTGTTTTCTTCCGCCATGGGAGGTCATCGGGTTTTGCAAGGCTGATCTTGCAATGGTTCAACTAGATGAAGCCCTACCTCCTTATACGTTGACCTCGTTGGGGAAATGCAAAGAAAAACAGAGAAAGAGCAGGCCACTCTGATACGACTGATTCATACTTAAACAAAAATGCAAAAAATTATAGATATAATCATAAACACAGAGATGAAGTAGAAAAACACTTCATTTCATTAATAGAAAAATAGTGAACTATGCTTACAAATAGAATGGAAAAAAGATAGCTCGGGCGATGATAGCTTATCTCTAAGAAGAGATGTGACGGGTACATGCCTCTGAACTGTGTTACAATGAGGCTCAAGGGCCTATTTATCAATGGAAAAGAAGAGAAAACCCTAAACAAAACCCTAACCCCAAGAGATGTAACACCAAGAGTTTGTGGGCCTCGTTGGGGTTAGTTGGGCAGCCAACTTCCCGAGGTCGTAACTTGGTCATATTATCTTCATTTGGCACGGAAAGGTCTCTCCGAGTACTACAGGTTTCACCACAAGCCCATGACTAAGGCAATTGTCTTGCCGTGGACCCAAAAAAAAAATTTGTTTAGGGGGTCAACATTGCTCTGAAGTTTAGGACCCAAAAAACTACTAAAAATAGTAAATGTTGAAATGAACAAGGAAACAAATGAAACTGACTGGGGGGTCTATGTGGAATAGGTAGGTGGCCACCAATATCCACCTGGATCATATCTAGGAGTTAAAATCACATTATTCTTCAAGCTCTCATGTGTGTAGGTCAGATGCATGTTCTAGATAAATGGACTCTTAATGAAATAAAATTTAACTCATCCTTTCCTGTTTGGTTTCATAAAATTCAACTCATCCTTTCTTATCTAGTTTATTTTGCTACAATTTGATCATTAGTTTGGCATTCTTTTCAAGTACAAAAAGGGATTGATTGTTGGTATGCAATTACTACTAGTGGCTTGCAGGGTTGGCACACTCATCATACATCTCTTTTGTCATCATCAACCTCTTCCTTGTCATATCACATTTCCCTCAAAACTCTGCCACTAAAACCACATTTTTGAGTCATTGAAGGATACCGTGAGCATTTATTTTGTGCATGATGGGACTTTGAGAGGTGTTAAGCTTGGGAAAGTCCTCATATAGCCTTCATACATCCTCATCTAACCTTCCCCACCTTCATAGCACTTTTTCCACCCTCAAGATGCTCACAGATCCAATCTTGTAGCAAAATAGGTCAATCTTGTAGCATCCTGTATCAATCATGTAGCATCCTATAGCACTATCCAAACTTGATCAAATTTGTCTCTTGGGATTGAATAATGACCCCCATGGTTTGAATCCATGATTGGGGAGGACCAAAGACCACTTTAGACCTACATTTTCTTCACTATAAGTACAATTTTGCAATTAGGGTTAGAGTACATATTTCCAAATTTGAAAGGTAATGATGATTTTCTTATGAAATGCACATAGACTGCCATTAAAGATATTTTTTTTAAATAATGATAAAAAGGGTGATTCATCAATGCAAAGTAGATTAGGCATGATTCTTGAATTCATGCTTTCTTAGGGTTTTAGTTACAAGCGTTGTTGTTGATATATTATTTCCTTTTCAAGTCAAAATTTTCACATTCTATGATTAGACTAATGAATTACATTTATACAAGTAGTATATGGTTTACATTTTGCAATTAGGTTAGTATTTCTCATTTTTTCAATTAGCACAATCTTTACATTCCTACAACTAGAGTTAGTCTTTACATTTGGATGAATAACATTTTCATTTTTGCAAGTAGAATAATGTTTCCATTCCTGCAGTTAGAGTAGAAATCTCTCTCTCTTTTCATGCAATTTCCTTCCTTGAGCTAGTTGAAAGAGTGGTCTATGTATGCCTTGATCTGGTCCATTGCTTGAAGGTGGCATGAGTATAACTTGACCTATTGTGCATATAAAACTGTCACCTCTTAAGTTTGTACAAACCTTGGGTTGATAATTAAAGTTATTAGCTTTAGGAGTCTCAACATTCTTGTTGTGATGCCAAGCCTCATCAAATCACAAACTTGATAATATCTAAAACACGTCATGCAAGGAATCGAAATCATAAGAATAACACAATGTGCAATCACATCATTGAACACTGATATACTTTGGAAACCCCGTAGGGTGAAAACTAGAAAGCATTTAATTTTATTAAATGATCATGAGAGTGTTCACTCCTTAATCAATGGTTGCAAGGGAGTCCATCCCTTGACCATTGTCATAAAATATTACAAAGAATTATCATCATGGATACAATATAACTAGCTATAACTTTTACATTCATCCTGATATAATTTACCCACAAATCCTTGAACATATATCTTTGCAACCTAATTATTTCCATCAGTGGATTATCCTGCAGTTGACATTCCTTCAATTTGTACAAACCACTCACTCATTGCTTGCCATAATATCGAACATGGTCTATGTTTTGCATACGTCGCAATCTTTTCCTGCAACTGCTATTGTCATTGAACTTTGATATCATGATTAGATCAATATTAACCAAACCAACAATAAATCTTTACTAGTGATGCTTCAACATCTATTCATGTGCATACATAAAATGTTAAAAAGATATTGAGACATGCCTATTTTACCACACATGCATTAATTAATACCACATAACTACTAAACATGTCTATTTATATTTACATGTGGTTACTTATGAAACATGTTTGTTCATCCGCGGTCTTACATGCATAAGGTAAAAACAATAAGGATTATCAAATCATGTTCATTATCCCTACTTCACATAAATCATGGGAAGGAAAATGACTACATTCTACTTCTACCCACAAAACCCAATATTATTAAAAAAAAAACCTCCATGGTTATTACCCTCTCTTCGCATAAGAAGAGGGAAAATCTTTCCCAGATAAATATCACCTTATCTATTATTCCCCTTGCACAAGCACATGTTCTTTTCCAAGTAAAACCACTACAATTGTCCATATTCTTTTAAAAGAAATTAACGCATTATTTATGATCTTCGTGCATGTAATTACATAAAATTTATCAACATAAACTAGCCCCTTAACTATTACTTTTGGTGCATGCAAATACATAAAAGGAAGCTAACACGGTGGATAATCTTCCTATGCATGCAAATGCATGTTCTTTCCAACAACATCTTTTCCAAAGTAGAGCTATTCATGATAGCTATTGTACACGAAAATACATGCTCTATTCCAAAATAAAGCTAACATAATAGTTATTATTTCTTGCATGCAACTACTTGCTCTTTCCAAAAGAAATTAACATGATAACTATGCTTCTTGCATGCAAAACACATCTTTCTTTCCAAAGGAATCTACCTAAGTCTTGCATGAAAAAACACATTTCTTTTTTCAAGGGATCAAGTGCATAACAACCACCCCTTCATGCATGAAAACACACTTTTCTCTTTTCAAGATGGTAGCAAAATATACACATATTATTTATAAGAGAAAATAACACAGTGGGTATGGTTTTGTGCATCTCACAAATTTTCTTTTCCAAGAATTTATCAATATAACTATTATTTATGTGTGTATAAACACATGTTCTTCTTTTCAAGAAACTAACAAAAATAATCATATATTCTTTTAAAAAAATCTAGCTCAATAGTTGTTGTATCCATGCATACAAAAACACATTTCTTTTCAAGAAATCTAACTCCTTAGCTATTGTTTTCATGCATGCAAATACATGTTATTGTTCTCAAATGGAAAACTTAAACACAATTAGCCATTAAAACACATGTTTCTGTTTCAAAAATTCTAACACAACAATTAATCTTTTCCCTGCATGCAAATATATATTTCTATTTCACAATGTATATTCTTTGTGCATGCAATAAATATTCCCTTTTCAAAGGTCTAATGCAAAACAACGATTCTTTCATGGATACACACACATTTATGTTTTGAAGAAATCAAAATCATAACAATTATTCTTTCATGCACGAGATTCTTATTCATTCTTCCTCCAAATAACAAAGCTAACTTAATGTTTAATCTTCTATACTAAATTTAACCAAGTTAACAAAACTTATCTTCCTTTCGATGACTGGAATTTGTTGAGTGACTCCACATCAATGCCATTTCACAAAGCATGGTGGCATTCACCTTTATTTACTTTTTTGGTTCCTTCATTTGCACTTAATTAATAACATTATCCAACTGTGTAACCCTTCACCACATGAAACAATGTAGATTCTGTAAATTTCATTGTGTTTAGATTACACACACCATTACGAAGAAGCACACCATCACTCCCTAATAGAAAAAAATGTATATGGTCGTTCTCATAGTCATTTAAGTTTTCTGAATGGTAAAATTAGTTTTGCAATGAATTCTTGGTATTCCCCAAGAAGAACCAAGAGTATTGTAAACCACCCACTGTATAGACCAAGAAAGGCAGTGAAATGATTGATAATGCCAATATAGGGAGTTGAGGCCAATATTTTAGTCTCGTCTATGTTGAGGTGTTCTAATTTAAAATAGTGCTCAACAATAGTAGTTTTGTGATGTGGTTGTGGGTTTGATTTATTCTTTAGAGATAGAAATAATTGTTTCACATAGTTTAAAGAAAGTTTTGATTTTTTTTTGGCCAAAATTTAGAAATAAGATTAATGGTGCCTTGGATATAAGGAAACAAAATGAGAATCCGAAACAAAGGATGTGAAAATTTTAGAATTATAACTATTATCACCTAAGCTCGTTGCTTTGAGAGAGAAAAAGTAAGTATTAACAACAAAGACTTTTGTCAAATGTTTTTTTTTTTTTCCTCATTAAAAAGTATTAAAGTTTTTTTAAACCAATAGAGTTTGGGCATCACATAACGAGACCATAAAATGTTAAAAAAAAGTAGTTAGCTATTTATTTAAAAATAATCTAGTTAAAATTTTGATTACCTAATTATTTCAATGTTTTATATTTACACTTTCTCCCATCAATTAATCTAAAAAATTAATAATTATTTTAAAAATTATTATATATATTTAATTTTATAATATATATATAATTTTAATGTTTTCATCCAATTTTGAAATGAAATGCTTTTGATTAGACCTCATCAGTTTAATTACGCTTCACCTTGTTCACCCCAGCCAATCATGGGTGTTCATTTTCATCGTCTTACTTCCAATTAAAAACTGAGTGACACATGGATGTCTCTTATTTCTTGATGCAATCCCTAATCCTATTCATCTTCTTATGTCACCGGAAGGACAACTTCTCTAAGTGGAACACATCGATTTGTGTTTGTAGGCAGAGATGAAGAATGCCCCCATATTATTATGGGGAGGTTCGAATTGGGGCACCTACTGGGGCAAGGGGCGTTCGCCAATTTCTACCACGCGAGAAACCTCCATGGACAAAGTGTTAAATAAACAAGGATTCTTTATATGCGGAATTTAAATACTTTAAAGAATCAAAAAAATGAAACTTTAATGCCCAAGATACATTACCTCCTGCCATTGACGTCAATACCAGGAATAATTTTGGATTTTGGGCTAATGAGTTTGAAGGTGTTGTTCACTAGATCAAGCAATTTGAAGAATATTTAAGAAATTCAGAACCGCTGGAGCCAAAAGATCTTCCAAGAATGAAATGCCGTAAAGTAAATCCAGTCTTCAGAAATTCAATTCACTAAAGCGCAGATAAGAGCCTCTTGTAAACATCGCTTATGCTGATTGTTGTCTCCACGCATTCTTTTCAGATACGGTCACATCATACGACTACCCAGTGAGTTTCAGGTCACTATTTTCTAAAGAATCAGAGAGGAATATGATGCTAATTGAAATGCTAATCGGATATGCCAATGTTGTAAAATATTTTGAGGGGGCGAATATTGTAATATATGCCGAGTAGGCTGTGTTAGTGTCAGTCTTTCCAGCCTTCCTCCAGTGATCAAATATGCTCTTACAAAGTGGTCTCAGAGTGTCAAGGTCAAATTTTGTCATTTCAAAGAGTTTTCAAGCAAAATTTGGTCACTAGGCATTAGGTCTAGGGTTTGCTTTAACTCCTTCTAAAGTTGTCCAAATGTCGGTCCATGTCACCATTCAGCTGAGTTTATCATCATTCATAGGGTTGTCATTATCATGTCAGTGTCTAATCAGTCATTTTACACCTTGTTCATACTTCAGTTGCACCTAGGTAAGGTCATTTCCCTCTCCTAGGGTTTTGAAGACAATTTCTCTTGGACGGTCAAATCATCGGCAAAACTTGTATCCTGAAGTTCATACACCTTCCCCTATCCTTAAAGTACCTTATTAAATGCTTCCCATCCCTTAGATCCGCCAAATTCCTCATTTTCGCACAAACCCTAGTTTCTTGCTACAACCTGGCAATTTTCTAGGTTGGGCCTGTGTTTTTCCCTTTTGGACCCCTTCCCCTCACTCGATCTCTGCGATTCCACTTTCCCCTGCTTCCTAACATCCCTCCCTATTTCCAAAAATTTCCCCAATAATTTAGAAGCCTCTTATCCCCTTCATTTCGCTTCATTTCGACAAAATCCCTTGTTCCACACATCGGGATAAGTTTCACTCAAAAGCCGTTTCAGAGCAATAAAAGATGAATTTTGGAAAACTGAGAGAGGTTTTTGTCCACAACATGCCAAAGAAGAAAAACCTCCTTCACTTTTTGTACAGGTTTCATGGTTTTAGAGAAATGTCAAAAATACAATCGCCAGATCCAAGGAGGTTGGCCAAGGCACTAAAACGAAGGAAAAGGCCCGATCCCCTCCACATCTTGGCTGAGGCTTCCTTGAAGGAGCATGATGCTAAATGACTTAACTCCAGCACAAATTTCAAAAAAATTTGAGCATTTTTGGATTTTTCATGCAAAGATACACTTGCTCAGTAATTGCCAAGAAATTTCACCAAGTTTTGGACCTCCAGAAAGTCAAAAAACAAGCAAAAAATGATTTTCTGCCACCTTTTTGACACACATGAAGCAGTCTTGGGAGATTGCAATTTTGGAGGGGCAAATGGCCACCAAATTCAGAAATTCTACTTGGGTTGGAAAGTAGACATCCAAACCTTTCCAAAAAGCCCACTTTTGCCTCATTTTTACACCTGGAAGTGCCTCAAAAGCAGCTCCAAAGGCGCGCGGCCCATTCAGACCTGCAAGCGACGTGTTGGGCAGTTTTCACAGAAATTCACCTACAGCTCAGCAAAACGCAATTTTGACTGGATTTGACTTTTTGGAGTAGATTTTGATCTTCCTTGTTGTAAATGATGTAATTTTATGATATTTTGACACTTATTTATCTCGTCTAGAAGATTCATTCATGAGATAGGCAAAAATTTAATGAATGAATTGGTTTCCTAGCTTATAGAGGCAAGTTGTTTTGACTGCCTAGTTTTCAGTGCTCAGTTTAGAATTGGTTGAAGCAGCTCCTAGGATAGTGAGATCAACCCCTAGAGGCAAGGAAAGATGTTAGATTGCCTATATTATGTACTTTCTTGGTCATTTTCATGGTTAGACTCTCGAGGGAGAAGCTTCTATTGTATTACTCATTGTATCTTTGCAATTTTGGCAAAGGAAGAAAGACCAGGGTTTTGCAGTCCTTTTTGGGATTCCTGTGGTTACATGTATTGATGGTGTGTTTCTCTTTTTACTTGTAAGTTTGTTATGTGAATCGTCTTCTTACCTTTCCTTCTGCAAATTAGGCAAATGAAGTGTTAAAGTAGAATTCATGATTACCATGCTCTGCTTTTAAGTTTGCTTAATATCAATGTTTTCATCTATTTAAGGGGAATTCAAGGTGATTGCTTGCTCTCCTTAGCTCCTCACCAGTCATTCTCATCCATCCAACTCTTTCAAAGGCATCAATACAGTCTCCTATCGCGCCCCAAAGAGCCCCCTGCGAAAACTGTGTCCAGTCCCCGCACCCAAAATTGCCTTTCCCCGATTTTCCACCAAAAACCCTAAAAATCCCAAATCAAACCTTTTTTATCAGTTTACTAGCCTAAAATCAGTGTTCCTCGTTGGTTATCTCGCCCGTTGAATATCTTTACCGAGATAGACCGGAGAGAGCCCTCTCCTGCCCCGTAGGGCTAGCTACGAGGCTAAGTGGTTTGATGTTGCCTTGAAGTTTACCTTTCTCAGCCTGAGGTGAAATTTCAAGCGCTAACAGGCTGCAGCAAGAATAGAAAAATGAGGAGCAGAAGCCTCGTTTTATCCACGCTGTAACAAAATCTTC
Organism: Pinus tabuliformis; assembly: GCA_031772625.1. NCBI lineage: Eukaryota > Viridiplantae > Streptophyta > Pinopsida > Pinales > Pinaceae > Pinus > Pinus tabuliformis. The sequence continues at coordinate 46,866,637 of CM062815.1, forward strand.
ACGCAAGAGCAAGAATAAAAGGAAAACAGAAAATCTGAAGGCAATT